>JAQIYC010000029.1:0-25908 GCA_034699545.1 Porobelba spinosa
AGAGATGTATTCCTATATTAAAGTTATGTCAGATTTAATGCCTTTTGGTTTGAGTTATGTAATAATAGCCGTAATAATGAAATATCGACTCAATTATGCAAATGTGTTATAATAAGTAATAAAACTTTCATTTATGCGAATGTCAGACAGGAGTTAGAGATAGAGATAGAGTTGGAGTTAGAGTTGGCTTTTGTTTGTGTCTATTGTTTGGATTTCTCGGATAATTCGATAAGAGATTAAAACTCATCCAATTCGCCAATGGATGCGCTGACAGCTATGGCAGGCAATAGAGAATAATGTTTGACAGTCAGGTGCCCATAGCTCAGAGCCTCATCTCTGACTGGATGACAATGAATGATGACTACTATGACTACTATAGTCTCACTCAAGACTGAGCACTGCATTCCATAGATATGGTCGTCTCATCCACTTTATTGTCTTTTGGCAGTTGAGTCGCTTCACTGTCTATTGATTTTTCAGACCTTTGTTCACAGCTATCGCCACAACCATCACAACCATCACAACCATCGACTTTAACCTCCACTTCGGACCCGATATCGTCGTCTTTTGCTTTGATTTCTTCGACGACCTCTTCAATGGTTTGCAGTTTTTCACAGAACTTGTGTGGATTGGAAGGCATATCCGAGCACTTTATGCTTATCTCTTTGTGGCCACAAATCACTTCATCCGACTGTGGCTTACATTTACCAAACTTTTTCAAACAGGGCTTTAGAGTCAGGAATATAACAACAATTGGAATGACAGTCAAAATGAATATTTCAAAAGTCTTGTCGTCTTTGGGCACATCCAGACTCGGATCACTCTTAATGTCATTCAGATTGTTGTTTGGCTGACATTTCGGTGCCTTTTCATTATCGAAGTGATAATTGTGCGGACAATCACACGTATTATTAATACAGAGCACCGGATGAATGCACTCCTCTTTACTAATGCATGGGTTGCCATAAGTCTCTCTGTAGTGGCAGTCATGTGTGGTTTGATTGTAGTCGTGATTAGGACTGCATTTGCACTCATTATTCTCACAAATGGCGTTAACCAGCCGTTTGTCCTCATGTCGACAGTCCCACAGATTCGAACACCAACTGCCGATTATGCGCTTCACACAGCTATTGGTGTCCGCGTCGTACTTGTGCCCCATCTTGCACCGGCACATACCTGATGGCCAGTTGTTTTGCATGAGTCCGAAGAAGGTACTGGGGTTCTCTTTGAACTCTTCCCTGTAGTTATAGCACCCGGCGTTGGGGATGTGATTGCATTGGGTGGTAGTGAAGCACTTTTCGCCCATATACTTGAGCTCAAGACAGTGGTACTGGAGTTCGATTTTAAACTCAGGCTTACAAACACACTTCTGGCTCTTCTGATCGCATTGAGAGCCGGCTTTGTCGAGACATCCGCTTTGGAACCGATTGTAATTGCATTTCTGGGCATTGAGGCCCGAAATCGGGTCAATACTAATGTTTAGACAAATAAATAAAATCCAAATACTATTCGAACCGTTCATTGCGAACGAAACTGAACTGAAGTCTGAATGCGAACAGCACTGAGAGAAGAGCACAGTTAGCAAAATGAATAGAGTGTAGCGAATAGTGAATAGAGTGAGAGATAGAGACTTCTAGTGTCGTTGCCTTCTTGTGCTAACACAACAATGCGAGCCAAAGCCAATTCGCCATTAGTTCAGAGCGAAGACTACCACCGCCTGAACGTATCGGTGCAGCCGAGACAACAGCCAATATAGTGTACGCCAACAAAGTCTTCAGTTCTTATAGTCGTTAGTCGTTATGGATTCGGATAAATATCGATTGCCTGAGCGCTGCGTCGATTCAAAATGACTCTCGCTTTTGCTTTGTGTGCACAGGCAGAGAGAGCACAGTTACCAACAAACATACATCTCATACCCAACCGTACAGTGCATATAAGCCATACACCATAGAACGGGTCCAATAAATTAATGCATTCAACGATACATTTTGACACAATTTTACCAAATATTCTCCTTTTGCTCAACTCTTGGCCGCAGCTTATTATAGACGAACAGACATTCGTTCGCAGATCAGTGCTACCAGTGCTGCCCGTGCTTTGGTCCGAATGGCACTCTGTATAGCACGGAATGGCATTCGCAATAAATTGCAATCCATTTGTATTCACTTAAAACACTCTATGATTCCATATTTCACTTCATTTCAAACCAATGTTGGAGTCACTGATGCCTTCAGTTTTGAGTCTTTTTCTTAAACAACAAACTCTACAGAAGACTATACCCACACAGCCCTCAAAAGCCTTCTCTTCTTTTATTTAATACATCGATTTGTCTTATTTTTTCCTTTCCTCCAGGTCCCTATCCTCCCGGCTTGAGCTGTCGACTCAAATGAGGGTAATTCTGGTTAATATATAATTCTTCAATTATTTATTCCAAACTAATGGCGTATTTTAACCCAAACATCCATTAAATGCGTTTAATTTCCTGCTTTTAAAACACATTTTGTCATAAGTTATTAGAAATTAATTATATTTTGATTAATCAATACTAAAATAGCTCTTCATTTGGAAAGTTAAGGTTAGCTATACATCAATATTAACAGTTATACACATGAGTTGTGTTACTGTATGTGTTTATAAAGAGAAATTGGGTTTTATTTCTGCGAATTAGTGTTAGAATTACGAATTGAAACAATTTTTCTTTCGGTTCTGTTCTGAGCGTGTCTTCAGTCCATTAATGACTAGAAGAGGACAACTTTGGTTGACTCGTTTCAGCAGATGCTCTCTTGCTTTCCATCATTAGACCGATACAAATGAATAAACTTGGATTAGAGACAAGAATTGGCTCAAATACGGCTAATACTGCCGGCAATCGATCCGAAGATTCTTTTATATCCAAAAAAGACTCAATGAATTCATTAGAATTCTGTGTATGCCATACATACCCATACATGTGCTGTTATACCAGTTATACCGTATTTGCGAAGAGTTGTTATGCCATTGTGTTGGTTGTGATCGATGCGAATCGTAATAACTTTACTCATCTCTCGAATAATGAATTCGAGTGTTTCCACAACCAATAGAACCGTTTGAATGGCATTTGCAAGAATCGGATACTATTAACATAGAATAACATTATTGGTGAACACAGTTTATACATTGCCTCCAAGTCCTGTGTAAACAAAATTAAAACATTTGGCTTCTTATTGTTGAATAGATTGCATGCATTGCTGTGCAGTTTGCATGCGGTGACCAAACCTGCATTTTTCACTTAAAACACATTTTCCTAAATTAATATATTCCTCAAAATTTAAATTGAAAAGTATTTTAATCCGATAAAAAGTTACAAATTGTTTTTATGTAAAAAGTTATAGCAATAAAACACAATTTCACAAGAAAGGATTATTTTTACGTATAATCGGATTAATTTTTATTTAGCAAAGAATATTCCGCATATGACTTATGATGTGACTTGAATGCAGTGACTATTCATTGCTTAATCATTTACTTTAGTCTAATTCAGTCCTCAGGAGATAAATATAGTTTAACTTAAGAATAAGAAAAAATTTATAAGTTAATGAAGATATACAATAAGCCCTATAAGAAATAACTTATAAATTTTTGATTAAGCCAGATAAAACTTAAACATGTGAAACATATTTTATTCAGAATATATATTTCGTACGACCTTTAGATGCAGTAAATGGCGTCAACCTTACGATCGGTTTTGTCTAACTGTTCGTTCATCTGATATACAAACGTATGTGAAATAAGATATTGTATTATAAGAAACGGTAAACAAAAAGATTACTTTTGATGAGAGATATAAAATTCTGAAGAACAGAATATAGAGAATACAATAAATATTGATCTAAACTCTATTGCTTTGATATAAACAAATTCCTAACCGTTCAGACGTGTGATCCTATTCTCCAATCTTATTCGAAATCCTTTTCGGAAATCATTTTTGTAAAAATCTTTTTGTATTTACATTACATATAATTCAATTTAAAAGGCGCTGAAGCAGTGCTCAAACCCCTCTTAATAACAATATGCAGGATTAATCAAAGGGGGGGGGGGGATGAGGTCCTCAAACCCCCCCTGAGAAAAAAATTTGATTTCTAACCCCTCCCCCTAAGAATTTGCTCAAATATGGAATCCCTCCCTCTAGAAAAGTTTTGGCCGCCGAAGGAAATTAAAAAAGAAAATTATTAAAATGGCGTCAGTTTAACTAAATTTAGTGTTAATTTAGTTTAAATCCGGTTAAATCGGCTTTAATTGCGGGTTTCGGGAACAAAATAGCCGGGTTTTTGGAGGGAATCCGCCATCTTGTTTTTGAGCTGACCCCTACCTGGGCCCCCTAGGATTTTAGCCAAAAATAAGTCATTTATCCCTACCTGAACCCCCTGACCTGACGGATCTCGGCCTAACCCTGATGATATGCAATAATTTCTTCTTTAAATATTAAATTTATTAAGAATGCACTTTAAAATATTCTATTAGATCTAATTTAAATTGTTATTATTATTTAAAATGCTTAACACATATCTATACTCTCTGTAAGTCAGCAAAACCTGGTTTACTCTAAATTTAATTTAAATATACAATGACATGCATTTGGGTATAATCTTATTAATAGGTTGAGTAGTTTAAAAACAAATTTCTCTTTTTGTGTTATTGTAATTTGGAATTTCAATTTTGAAACTTAATTAAATTTTTTTTCCTATTTCTTTCAAAGGTTTAGTGAAATGTTATAATTTATTTGAAATTCTCATTGCTTTGAATCAAATTATTTTTGAATATAATTATTTTGTAAAATATAAAATTCAATCTAATTCAATTTTAAATAAAATGAATTTATGAATATTTTATTAAAATGTCTTGTTTTATTGGCAAGGACATAAAATATTTAAATAAAATTTTTTTGAAGTAGCTAAGAGAAGTTTTAGTATGAGTTCATCGCAAATATTTAAAGTGCACTAAATGTATGTTTATTAAAGTTTTTAGTATTTTATTTTGAAATAAAGTTATATAAAAACGACACTTTGATTATCACTTAATGGATTTAATGGCTTAAATTTATTGCATTATTTTCTAGTAAATAGTGCTTGGATTTTCATCACTATTTAAAAGAATGTCAAAGCTTGGAGCTCCTGGTGTGCAAAAATTCACGCCTATTAATCAGAATTTACGAACTGCTATATTACCAAAAAGAGATAAAAGAAGAAAAATGGACTCATTTTATAGTTTGACTCTTCGGAAGTGAGATATCAAAGCTGTGAAGAAGTTTGAAGTTTTTTCAATTTTTTTGGCTATAAATTGAATTTTTCAAAATATATTAGGCCTTAGAGTATGGGTTATAGCACTTAATCCTCATTAACTGCATTCTTTTGTGTCGATACCCGTATGTATCCAAGAATTGGCTTAAAATTCATCCGAATATCAATGAGTTTCTCGGAATAAATTAGGACTCATTTGAATAATTCGTTTGAATTGTATTAAGTAAAATATATTGAAATTATTCTAGCACGTATGGATATACTAACCCGAATCAACGTTTTAATTAATTAATTTAATTAAACAAAAATTTGTATTAAAATTTATTTTTAATTTTTCTTCATTATGTGAATATTCAATACTTTTTTGTTTTACTACAAATTTGTTTTAATAAGGATTAGTAAATAATTTGTTTAACATTACGTAAAATACTTAAACATTAATTTTAACAAATGAAAATTCTATGATAAAAACAATAATTAATGAAGTTGATATATTTGGCATATCGATTTTGATGAACAATCATAAATTATGTGAAACAAATTTCAATACAAATTTATTTTATATTAATTTGTATATAATTTAACAATCGATTAATTGAGACTTTTATTACAGCTATAAATCACAACCAAAATAGAAATACAATATATTTACTACAAAATAAAACCTTAAAGTAAGTCTTGAAAAAAATAAATAACATTTAATAAAATAATAAAATTTAATAAAACAAATAAATAAACTCAATAAACAAGTAAAAAAGGATTAACATTTTGAAATCGTAAATTTGAACAATCAATTTGTGTTTGAATTGACTTAAACTGGGAAATATTTTGACACAAAAGAGATTTATTTTTGCCAATTGAATGACATTTAAAACGAAATTAACATTTATTTAAAAGTCAAAGATTGTTGCGAACAAATGTCACATTATTACATAAGAAATCTGTCCACGTACCATTTCTGTTTGACACTCTACCAGTTCAATCTATGTTCTGCAGACATGAGTTGAATTCAAACATATTTTTATATTATTTGTTATATTACTTAATTGGCGTTCAATTGAATGGTTTTTAAAATTTTTATGTTTTAATCATTAGATTTACTTTGAGTTGATTTAATTTATTTATTATTTAAAACATTATAACTTTATAAATACGTTTGATATTAATGTAAAAAAGTTTTCAGTTTATTAATTCTCGTTATGATAGTTATAGCGAACTTTTAGCGTATAAATTGTTTATTTATAGTAATAAAAAATCCAATACATTGGTCCCAAACTTATAAATAATTTATAAATTGATGACTAACTGCATCTCTAAATTAGATTTGCGCTTATCTGTTGACACAAACCAATTTGTAAAGTGTGCTGGCGTTGGAAATTATATTAGTTTGGAATTATACACTGTATATATTTTTACTACTGACTTAGTCTGCAATTTGCACCAAAAACTAGTTACTCGAACCCAATCCACGTTTGGATCCAGATTTCTATTATCATAAATAGATTGCTCGACGATTAGCATTAAATTTGGGTTTTTTAAACTCTTATAAGTTGTATAACTTATAACTAAATTACTCTCTGATGTGAATTGAAAATAACTAGAGTCTGGTTCAAGATTCGTATAATAGAATTTGTTCCAGAATATATTAAAAATAAAGCTAACTTGGTTTATTGTATATATATAACTAATTTCGATAAACTTGAGGTAAACGTATGAAAACTTATGGATAAAATATATATTGCTTTTACAAAATTACATCAGATTTTGGTCGCATTGACTCAAATATATTATAAATATTTGTGTTATTTAGCAGTCATTCAGTTTCGCAAATGTTTATTACGAAAGGACTCTATTAGTGATCAATGACCTGATATGCGGTAATGACTTAATGGCTGTCCATTTCCTTAACGACCTCTTCATACGAGGGCGGGTCGTCGTTATCTGATTGCTGTGGGAATAGAGTATCGAATTGATAGGGATTGTACTCAACGTCATCCGATGAAGAGGAGAGACTGCGGATCAGCTGTTGTGGCGATGGAATGATAACGGTTTGGCGTATTGGCACCGGCTCTTCGAATGTGCGGTAGGCAGAGGAACGGCTTCCGTTAGAAGGCGTTTGTGTGAGCGGTCGGTGGGAGTTGACTGAAGAACTCCTTTTCCGGTGCGTTCGCATACCTGTTGAATGTCTCCTACGAGTGCTTCCATTGAGAGCTTCGTCCTGTAGTTCCGACTCTTTTTTGGTGCAAATGAATAGCATTAGGACTACAATAATGACAAAACCCCCGACTTTTGCGATATCGTCCCAGAAGTTGCCGGAAGTGTTCGACGCATTCAACTCATTCGCGTCGTTCTGGGGTTTGTAGTGACAGAGACCGCTCTCGACATCAAACTCGTGGTTCTTTCGGCACCGGCACTGAGCGCTCCGGCAGTAGAGTTTAGATATGCATTCACTGCTTTCAGAGCAATACTCGTCAATGTTTTTCTTGCGAAGACAAGTGTCGTCTAAATGATAATGCGTTTGATTACAACTGCAAACACTGTTCCGACACTCGCTGTTCGCCACAAACAGCGAACAGTGCGAGTGATGACTGCAATGCCTTCCAATCACTTTATAATTGCAGTCTTGAAAGTCAGTATTTGTGCCGCACCGGCAAAAGCCCAGAAGTTTTTCTTGTCGTCTAATTACTGACTCCCGGAGTGAGAGACGAAAAGCACTATTTCTTCGAATACTATCTTTGAAATCAACTTCAATCTCATCAGTGGTGATGCACTTGGCGTTGATGCAGCTCTGGTAGATCACACATCGATTGTTGACAGTCGAGGTTTGCAGACAAACACCAGTTCGCAAAAGCATGTATTGGTTTGTTTGGCAAAAGCAAAGATGTGTTGCATTATCGCAATGAGCGCTCGTTTGCTCGCACTTGGGCTGCAGTTGACATGTATTGAAGGCTTTCGCTACGACACTAGTCGTTGAAATAATCAAAAATAAGTGAAATAAGTGATGGATCGGAAGCATAACCGACGAGAGTATAATGATTGGCACATATAGTCAAACAGTCAGACTTAGACTTAGTTAACCCGAACAACATTTAGTGTCGAAACAAACTATAAAGAAATATATTAACTCTTATCCAACTGTGAGTTGTTGTGAATGTGAGAACTCGATCGCAGATAGAGAGGAACGGAATGCATGCGCGCGAACACAGAATACCCAATACTCTTCACTTTCTATTAGCTATTCTCTGTCTAACTGTTACTCTAACGCAAACAATGCCTTTAATTAAACATTGATTTTGATTGTTAATACATAACTACCGAATAGATAAAGAAATGTCAAAATATAGTTCTCGAGTTTGTAGAGTTGGAAAAAGTTTATTTCAGATAAAAAGTTGATTCAAAATTCAGGCATACATTACAGTGTTTGCTAGCGATAGCTCATACTCTCTGGCACAGGGAGCAAATGGCTGTAAGTATTGATTTTTTCTCATCATTACAGCATAACGTGAGTTCGCTTTTCACTTATCTGCTGATAGACTGCATATACACATAATATTTATACAGTTATTCTGTATTGCATTTTGTACTAAAAAACACGTTTCAATACTTTAATTTGGTTTTCAAATAACCGAAGCATTTGCGATGAGTTTACTTCAGATGAGTTTTTAGGTACAAAAATAGTTTCCGATTCTTTGAATAAATTTTTTTGCTCTTTGTTTAGAAATTTGTTGTTAGGCATGAGTTAGCAAATGTGAACATTTGTTGTCGAAATAGTTTATATAATGACAGCAAAAAATGATATAAAAAACTTTTTGTGTTCTAATTGAACGAAAGAATAGCTCGAAATGCGAAAGAGATGTAGAAATGTCGCAAAACATACGCAATCGGGAATACATACGAAAGGTTAGATAATTGGCTGAACTGACCGACCATTTATCACTAATCATTGCTTATCTCCTCCGGCATAAGCAATATAACAAAGAACTGCTCCACCGATACCACTCATCAACTGTACTCTAACCTCAATTATATCCGAACACAATAACTCATCACTTCATGTCTAATCACTTTTGTAATCATTTAATAGAAAGCTTTCAACAAATACTTATATAAATAACAAATACAAGTTTGGATTAAAGCAAAACAAAAACTGTTATTAAATAAAAATATTAATTCCGAGAAGAGATGCAATTTTTAAACTCCACTTCAATTTTATTGATAAATGAATAGTTAATTATGTTCTCAATTGTTATTCTGTATAAAATCAATTTAAAGCACGTTTTCCATTAACTAAATCTCAAGTTTTTTCCATTCGATCCATTAGGACAGACCTCTCTCGCGAAACTAGTCTCTAAACGAGTTTCTGAATAAATTGGCTCTTTTTCTACTTTATCATCAAATTCTAGTAAACATACGATCCATATATGAAAACTAATGGTCTCCACAATAGCGCATATACTTTGAGTAAAATATGAGTCCACTTCGATTGAGTGTTTGAGTCTGGGTTAAGACCAGAGAATCATGCCTTTTATGCAACTCTTTCCGTCATTCGGTTAGTCGTAACTCAATTCAAATTAAATTGTCGTTTAAATGCAAACATTAACTCAATTCCTAATGATTAGACTCACTTATAACAACAAAATAACAAATTTTAGGTTTGTTTTAATGATAGCTTAAAAAGTACACTCATTTGGCAATACACATGAGTTACGAAACCAGAATTAAAACTACAGTAATTGAGTGAATAAATCTTGGGTTGAGAATGAAAACACATCTTCTAAACATTCAACCCTTAGAACTACAGACGAGTAGTAAATAATTCTCTTTTACTTCAAAGGAATCAAAATTTAAGATAAGCTTAAATACAATTCAGATATAATGAGCGAAAAAGTAACTTTAAGACAAAAACAAACTGACAAAACAAAGTGAACTTTCCAATTTTTTGCTTGCTATAATTTAGTTGCTCATTTATCACTTGTGAGTTAGTCAATAGTTTTATCACTTAATTACACAACAAAAACCAAATTTAATAATAAATTAAAAAATAAAAATAGTTTTAATAGACAAATCCAATGCCAACAAAGCAGTAATAATTGTTATCTTTTTTACAAAATCAATACCATTAATGAGGTTTAAAATTATAGGCATTAAATTGACTTAATTGATAGAAAATTATATATTATTAAATAAATAATAAACAAGGGCTATAATTTATATAAACTATTATTTGTTAAATTATACATAAAAGCATAAATTGAGTTAATGCTTACAAAAAACAAACAAATAAATAATAAATTGTCTAAAAGCTTAAGAAAAAACATTCTAACATATCTCTGGATGAGAAGAAACAGTAAATACTTTTTCTGATTTACAATTAAGAAGTTATTACTCGCAATCATTTCCAATCATTTGCAATCATATTGGGATTTGATATCGCATTGAGACATATATACTGTAGAGTACATGTATTGGAGGCTTTGTTTTGTCATCACACGTCTGCAGATGAATACCCGATAGACTCGCTTCTAAACAATAGCAATGAATTGAAATAATTCGTATGCTTTCTAAATGATCCGTCACTTTATCTTTTGATACCTAAAAGACTACTTTAATGGCCCAAAAATGATGGCTCGAATTCAGTGGAAATTGATGACCGAAATAACCGCAAACGATGCAAACAATCAGTTTCTGGAATTCTATTCTTACATTCGCCACACAATTGAGTACTACTGCTATCCACGGCTTAGGGCTTCAAATCTTTATACAATCTATAAGTAAAATCTCAATCATTAAACTAACAATTTTTCCGATTTGAATATTGCATTTATTTGATTCGTACAAAAAGCAAATATTCCTTATCCTTAAAAAGCATCATTAGTTTGAGTTCAAAATGAGAATCGATTCTAAGCATTGAATTTCATATCCAAATTGAAAAATGCTATTAAGTGTTGAACATAAAAAAGTGAATAATTCAAAGAAAAAAGTTTAGTTGTATAACAAAATTCGCTCAAAAGAAGAAATAGTTATGAATCATAAGCTATGAATGATATGTTTGAAAGTACTGAAAAAATTGTTTGAACTAAAAATGTTGAAAAAAAATTATTATATCATTTTATATTTTAATATGAATTGCATAACATTAACCTTTAGGGATAAAAATGATTGAAAAGAATTTTTGTATTGCAAATACAAAACTCGAAATCTATTTAGACTATAGTTTGCGATAATTCTAGTTATGCCCAAAGAATATTTGAATTGTGTTTATAGAGGCATAAAAACCAATGGAATATTCTGTTGCAGCAGTTATACTCAAATTTGCGATCAGAGCTAAGCCATAGAATTATTGATTTTTCGTAGTGTCATATATCAGGTCTATTACTGTAGAATATTCTCTACAATAATACAAGCGATTCAGAGTCAGCATAAGTTAATATTGACATATAATCCTACTTTAGTTCACATAGCGATAACATTGAATTCAAACTATAAGTTTAGAATTACTCAAGTTTAAAAATATTAAATTACAGATTTTTTGCATTTTATTCATTCTTTCTATAATACATTCAATTTTTTGTTTAATATATACAAAATAAAGTTAAGCCACAGAAATGAAAACTCAAATATTGAACAATAAGTCATTTGGCTTTTATTACAACTATTGTTTGGGTTTTCTTATATAAAATTCTTTACTTTTATATTGGATTAATATAATAACATTGAAGAAAATTGAAAATTTTCAATAAAATATGTTCTTCTATACCTATTCCGCTCAGATATTAGTGAAATCAATGAGTTTTGCAATAATTTAATAACAAAACGAAAACGAAAAGTGCTTTTATTGCTGGAGGTCTTCGAGAGAACGGAATAGAAAATATGAAATATTGAATATACAGTAAATGTCAGGAAAACAATGCTTCGATTGATTAAAGAATCCATGAATTTATGTTTTCTATTTGTCGTTGACTTATCATTCAAACTACAAACGTCTTGTGTTTATCGAACTGAACCACTTCCTCGTAAGTGGGCGGCGGCTCATCGCTATATGGCTGTCCGTAGGCCTGAGCGTACGGCTCGTTAGGGTAGAGCTCGTCGAAACTGGGCGGGAAAGTCGAGTTTATGGCTGCACTGACCGATGACTGCAATGACTGCAGAGAGGATCCCATCTCTTGCTCTTCAGTTTCGATGATTGATTGTACAGTACAAGTGTCGCACTGCCTGTACTGAGACGCCTGATCCCTCCTGACCGCCTGTTCCACCAGCCGTAGGCCTCGTTTCGCATTTCCCAGAATAAAGAGCAGACATATCCAAAGCGCCAGAATCACGAATATAGAGTATATGCGCGGGGGCTCTATCAGGTCGAACTCCGACAGTTTGTTTATGTCGTTCACACTCTTAATTGTGCCGACATTCCGGTCCACACACTCTCCCAACCCCTCATTCCAGTCGTAGTTATCTCGACACCGATTCTCGTTTGGCTCACATTTACTGCTCTTATATTTGTCGAAATGGAAGCCAGACTTGCATTTGCACTGACCCTTCACACAGACCAGTGCTGAGCCGACACACCCCTCGTCTGATATGCAGTTGTCGTCATAATTAAGCTGTAATTTACACGAATCCGAATCGGAGTCGTAGTAATAGCCAGCTTTGCATTGGCACCGATCGAAGACACCGCACATACTGTTCGGCATTTTGCGATAACAGTCCAGATTTGTGGCACAACGGCTCCCAATGACTACTTTGCGGACACAGGCTCTCAATACCGGGTTGTACTCAAAACCATTACTTCGATCGCATTCGCATTTGCCCGGGTCTGTGAACCCGAACCGATACCATAAGAGTATCCAAAAGTCGTCTTTGAACTCCGTGTCCAACCCAAAGCAGCCGGCGTTGGGTACGGAATGGCATTGGATAGAACCCATACAGCTCTGGTTCAGAGACTTGGGTTCCAAACAAATGCCATTCAATAAACTGATTGTGTATTTGGAACTGCATTTGCAGATCTGGTTCTGTCGGTCGCACTCCTGTGTGTCAGCGCTACGACACCCGCCGTTCGGGTACTTCTGGAAATCGCATTTCACTAGTTTTTCGGCTATTGTTATATCAAAACATATTACAAATGAGAAAATCAATACAATTATTGATATTATTTGAACTGAAAGTATGTTTTGTTCGCACTTCGTATGTGAAGACATGACTCGACTTAAGATTTGCAGATTTAAGAAGTAATTGAAAAATAATAAATAAAATCGATTATAGATTTGTTGGAAACCATTGCGAAATTGAAGTCAAACTCAAAATATTACAAAATTCTAACTTTCCTTAACATCGGTTGCGCTAAACATCGGAGAACTTCGCCAACAGTTTATCGATTGCTTTCTATTTAAATGTATTTATTGTTTTAGATTTTAAGTCTTGTGTTTAGTTCTCAAACAAAATTCAAATTTAAATATAATATTTAAAATTATAACTAAAAACAGTTTCAATAGAAAATGTATCAAAATGTGCCAGATCTATTCTTATCACTAATTATGAATAAGTTTAACGTAAAGTTTAAAAAACAAATTGATAATAATTAATTGAATCATTAAATTAAAATTTTAAATTACAATTTGTAATGCAATTAAAAAAATGATTCATAAACTAAATTGTATTGTCTATTGCGTTAAATCAAAGCAATTAAAGTAATCTAATCAACAATTAAGTGCAAAGTCTGGACACAAATCGAGTTAAAGTTAATTTTAAACTCGAATTTAGAGTTCATAGGAGCTGTGGCGACGCGTTGTGTCGAAAGTGAGCACTAATTACACCAATAGTCGTACGAATGATGTAATGAATGACTCAATGGCTGTTAGACTCTAACAGTTAGACAGACGTAGACTTAAGGCTAATCTGAGTTGAGTTGAGTAAACATTTTATTATTTCTATTTATATATTCAATATATCCTCTATTTATAACTAAATTATTTAATTTGATTTAAATAGCAATCGATTGAACCATTAGTTCGTTTGTGTCAAACATTAATTGAACTCTAAATCCAATTCTCAAATCAACACTTCGTTTGTGTTTTTGGTTTCATTTCATTAACTGTAAGTCAAATGAATAGAAATTTGAATTTAAATAACAAATAATTTTTACTCGAATTAGTAATTCGAGTAAAAGTGCGAAAATGTCAGTCCAGTGGACACTCGTCGCGACCTTTCTTTACGCCGAAATCGGTTTTGTTGTCCTTTTATTGGTTCCGTTCATCAGTTCCAAAACGTACGGATATTTTGATCTGATTTTAATTTAATACTAAACCCGACTCTAATTGAACGGAACAGATGGCAGAGATTCTTCAAATCGCGGTTCTTGAGGAGCATCGAGAGTCAGGCGAACCTCTATTTCATGGTTTTTATCGTCATTTTGGTTCTTCTCTTCATTGGTTTGAATTGACTTTTATATTGTTTGAAGTGTTTTATAATTAATCGAATAATTATTACAACTAATGGTAGACTCAATCCGAGAGATGTCTAAGTATACGGCGGGCAAAGTGGAGCACTCCGACCACGGGCACCTGGATGCCGAGCTGCAGCACAGTATGAAGCTGTTCCGGGCGCAGCGCAACTTTTATATCGCCGGCTTTGCGCTATTCCTGTGTCTGTGAGTACTCTTTCATTATTCGATTAATTGGTTCGAAATTTGTCGATAAGTGTCTTCTGATTGGAAATTATTGATTAGTTATTGAATACATTTCAATATCAGCTCTGAATAAGTGTGATATATATCCTCTAAAAGCGACAAATTCTTTATATTGAAAGCATTCGTCAAATTGTTTGAACTTTTCAATTGATTGCTTCGAAATGTCTGAACGACTGACATATTTAGCGACAATAATATAGAGATAACAGTATTGTATGAAATAATTGATTGACAGACAAACAAATTGAGTTGTTTTAAGTGATTATATCTATTAAAACAAGTTTTATGTTTAGAAATAAGTTTACGATAAGTTAAGTCTATTTTATGATTAGATTAGGTTTTCATAAGAATACAAATAATTCTTTGAATGAATTGAGAATTTCTTAAATTAAGACAAAATGTGTGCCAATTATTGCAATAAATGTAAAATTCTTTTCAATTCATTTTTATGGTTCCGAACAAAGAACCGAAGAATTGAATCTTTGTTTTCGATTCTCTGATTATTCTGTTTAAGAGTAATAATTCGATTCTTAATATAAGTTATTTATGATAATTGCCAATCAGTGTAATCCGTCGACTGGTTGTGCTGATCGGAACGACGGCCACATTGGGGGCACAGGCAGAGGCGTCGCTCAAACAAGCCCAGGGGGCGTCCGAACACTCGAAGCAACTGATGAATCAGCTGTCGGGCAGTCAGGGCCAGAGTCGGGACACTCTGAACGACGAAAACGAAGGAAATAAGAAAATCGAAAAACAAGAATCAGAGTTAAGGAAAATGAGGGAAGAGTTGGCGTCGGCTAAGGAGGAGCTCATCCGATATCGGGTTAACTGCGAATCGATGAAAAAACAGGCGGAGGCTGTGTCTGAAGAATACGACCGACTGATGGTCGAACACGACAAACTACAGGTGCGCTCTTGAACTTTGAACTTTGAACTTGTGTTAGATTTGGAAAAATAATTTTATTTTAAATTAATGGCATTTATAGCGCGAATACAACAAAATGTCAAACATTGATGACGTGAAGAAAGATAAGTAAATAATAAGAAATTAACAATAATTTGTGTAATAATTAAGCGATTATTTGCAAAAAACAAAACATTTTAAAATTACTAATAATTTCGCACTAATTATAAGTTATTTATAATTATTTTACTTAACATTTATAAACGTAAACTCGAATAATTAGTTTAGATTTTTCAATACAATAATTACTTTTAATTATATAAAAGATAAAAATATTTTGGATTTGGAATTGTATTTACGATTACATCGTAAGCAAAATATATGTGAATTTTGAGAACTTTGGTCTCGGAATTGATCTGAAAATAAATGTCAAAAAGTTTTCTTTATTTACGTTTCCGTATTTGATGGCAAAAACGCCTAAAACTCCGACTGATATCAGACTAAGGAATAAATTTCGCGAATATTTTGAACTTTTCTTATTGTCAGTCGCGAAGAGTTCGTCTTCGAGTGTGAAGGGAATGGATGAGACGTCGAGTCGTTTCGGTACTTCAATGTCGCCATCAATGGAATGAATAATATTCCGAAAGCTTTGCATTTCATTAAAGAGAGTCCGAGTGTTGATCAGTGACTGAAGTATTTCATTAAAGATCTTCTCTTTAGAGGTCACGTCGTTGTTCTCATTCAAAATCTCTGGTCTTTTCTGAAGTCTGTTCTTCAGGAATACAACCGTTTGATCGATTCGAGTCAAATGATTGGCGATATTCGATAGAATGCATAGAATTTCGGGACATCTGATCACGAGTTCGATATTTACATGAATTATATCGAGTTTTAGTGAAACAAGTGTCGACTACTTACGTGACTTTGGTCTCCAAACTGAGTTCCCGTAGGCAGTCCTTCTTCCAGTCCTGTTTGTGGATCAGAATAATATGCGAATAAATCTTTCGAATTATTGAAATGTCTTCGATTCCAATCTTCCGAAGCGTTTCTTCAGTATTGGTCACCAAATCGTTGTAACAAAAGCCGTGTTTTTCAAACGCCGAGAGAAGGTATAGATAATTGGTTTGACTTAAGAATTCTTCCAATTCTTTACTACTTCTATGAAATGTCAGATTTAATCGTCATTTGATATAAACGATTGAAAGATAAGAAATAATTACTTTATTTTTGGTTTTGGTTTTGCCTTTTCTTGACATTGGATTTGAGCGGAAGGCTTGACATAACTCTTCAAAGTTTGTATCTCTTCATCACTTAGTCTTCTATTTTGGTTTTCATTGTTTTCCACTCCATTAGAGGCATAACTGCTATCTCTTTCTCGAATAATCTCCAAAATCTCGTTTATCTAAAAATACGAATCGTTTGGATTTGAGCCAAAACTGCGTTAATCCGAATGAATGCAAATTAAACTTCAAATACCTTTTGATGTCCTTTCGAAAGCGCAATATCGGCTGCGCTTTGGTTTGATTTGGTCTCAAGAGTTATATCAATGTTATTGTTTAAGAGCTTCTCGACGACCCTTCCGTGTCCTTCCCTTACAGCCCAATGCAGTGCCTATTCATTCATTCAATTGAATCACAAAAATATATATAAATTCAATAAAAGGCATAACATATGATCAATGCCTACACTCCAGCCGTCATTATTCCGACAATTAATGTCCGTTTTATTGTCGATAAGCACTTCAGTCAACGAAGACTTTCCCGATTTGGCCGCATATATGAGCGAAGAATTGCCACAACTGTCCAAAGCGTTCACATTTGACCCGAAATTGAGTAGATTTTGAGCACAAACTATAAGATCGTCTTCACTGGCAGTAGTTGCGGTGCAGACGGCCATCAATGGCGTGAAATTGTCTTGAATTTAACGACAAGTTGTGGTAAAATTAAAGATTAAAACATTGAATACGAACTCAAGTGATAGTTAGGATCGGCTCCTCTTTCGAGCAGATAGTGAACGATGTCTTTGTGGCCACAATTGGATGCGTACATCAATGGAGTCCAACCGGCCATTAGGATCGAGTCGACGAAGAATGCGTTCGCGGATTCGCTTTCGATCAAAGACTTCAAATAATCTGAATTCCCGTTAATTACAGCCATTCGGATGTCGTTCAGCAGAACTGGAGTTCCATTTGTTTCGATCAAAACCTTTGGCTATAAAGCAGACAAACCGTGAGATTACGGCTTCGGATCCAAACCGAACACAAATCCAAACAAACCTTTGGTTTGACTATTGGTTTGAAAGTAACTTTCGGTTCAATTGGTTTAGAGTTCGGGTAATAATTCTCGTATTCATCCAAATAGTCGTCTTCTTCACTGTCTTCAGCCCCGCCCGGAAGGAAAGACATGTCTATTGATATCGCTTTTGCTTTAACCGTAACTCAAACTAAACCCAACAAACAGTCAATAATTGACCCAAACTTTAGTCACAAATATAATTCAAAGCCTATAATCGCAAAAATGCATATAATTTGAGCTAAACTTGATTTCAATTCAAATATTTGATTGCAATTGCAGTCAAACACTAACGCAATGAAGAAGTGAACTGAAAGTTAAGTTTCAAAACAAAAAGTTGTGAAAAACGTAAATAAGTTGTTATGCAATCGATTCATACTTTTAACGCAAATCTATTTCTAGTCTTCACTAAAATACTAGTTTTAATAACGCATTCAATGGACTCAACCATTGCATGCAATCTATGTTTGCAATCAATTCATTCATTTGTTCGTTGTTTTGGCGCTTAAACTAATATTAATTAATTCATAGATTACGTAATCAATAATAGAAGGAAAGAGAAATAAATTTTAAATTATTTAATAGCAAATGTAAGTTAAGGTATTATAAAGGGTTACTAAATATCAATCTTTTTTATACATTTTTGTTGGATTTAATTTATATTTATAATAATTTTATAATATATATAAGATGTTAATTCAAGTTTATTTGACTTTAATTGTTGCTTTGTTTTATAAAAACAATTTAACCTTGAGTAATTTAATTAATTAAAATTTAATGTTAAGCATAACATAATAATTGTCTTAAAAATAGACAAAATTATTAAACTATTTCGTCACTAAAAACTGTTTTTATAAAAAACGTAATTTGCGTTCAAACATATGACACAAACACATGTGTTATTTAAAAGTCTGTAAACATAAACACATTTCTTACGTTAGGTTTGTGTCAAAGCGTTTGAGTTTATGATTAAAAGTTTAATTTAATTAATAAATTGTTTACGAAATGAGTGAACAATCAAAGAGTGAAACCAAACAATTGAACGAAAAAATGGAAAAACTATCGGTTAATGAGTTGACGCCCGATATGAGTGAGAAGTCGGTTAAAGTCAACTCTGAATCGACGCCGAAGTCTCGCAATAAGTCTAATCGGAAGAAGAAATCGCAAACAACTAAAGAAAAATCGATTCAATTGTCAGATATCGCCGGATATGACAAACAGATGAATGCATTGAAAGAATTAATTGAATTACCGCTCAATTTGGGCTCAAAATTGCGTCAAATGTCGGTCTCATTGCCGAAAACGGCGCTTCTGTTCGGCCCCTCCGGAACCGCTAAAACGATGACAATTAAAGCGTTTTGTAATGAATTCAATCAAAAGATGTTTTGTCTTCACATCAATTGCGCCTCAATTTTGGCCAAAACTTTCGCCGTTTCTGAAGAGCGCTTACGAGAGATCTTCACGAATGCCATCGAATTGAGTCCAAGTCTTGTGTTTTTAGACAATTTGGAGATAATCTGCGCCAACAAGAAGTCGAACGCAGATCAGGAAAAACGATTGACTGCTATCTTGAGCTCACTTTTGGACGATTTGCCGAACGATAGGCATATAGTAGTGATTGCGGCCACAAATAAACCGGATCTGATTGAGCCCTCCCTTCGAAGACCCGGAAGACTCGATCGCGAAATTGAATTCCCGATCCCTTTGCCGTCGGAAAGAAACGCCATTTTGAGGAAACATTTGAATAAATCGAATTGTGATGTAAGCGATGACGTGTTGTCAGCTCTGGCGCAGTCGGCGCACAGCTATACCGGCGCTGATCTCGTGCTCTGTTGTCGTGAATCGGCGTTAAGTGCTCTCAAAGACAATAGAGAACTGATTAACGAAAACGACATAAAGTCTGCGCTGAAGTGCGTCCGCCCGTCGGCGATGAGGGAAATCAGTTTAGAAGTGCCGAACGTTTTCTGGTCAGACATCGGAGGCATGAAATTGGTTCGGAATAAGTTGACTCAATCGGTCGTTTGGCCGCTCACTAATCCCGAGGCCTTCGAGAGGTTAGGCATTGAAGCGCCGAAAGGAGTGCTGATGTATGGCCCGCCCGGGTGTTGCAAAACAATGATCGGCAAAGCACTGGCCACTGAGAGTGGACTTAATTTCCTGGCTATAAAAGGTCCCGAACTGTTCAACAAATGGGTCGGTGAGTCCGAACGCGCCGTTAGGGAAGTGTTCCGAAAGGCCAGAGCGGCCGCGCCTTCCATACTCTTCTTCGACGAAATCGACGCATTGGCGGCCGAGCGAGGGCTCAATCAGAGCACAGTCGGCGACCGAGTTCTGGCGCAGCTCTTGACTGAAATCGACGGAATCGAGAAACTGAATGGAGTTATGATCGTCGCCGCGACTAATAGACCCGATATGATAGACAAAGCGCTGTTAAGACCCGGACGTCTCGATTCGATAATTTACGTTCCATTGCCTGATCTTCAAACCCGTTCCGAAATATTACGAATCAGAACAAACAAAATGGCCGTAAAGTTCGAAGATTCGATTGAAGCCGTACTTCAACTTTTAGCCGAAAAGACCGAAGGATATACCGGCGCTGAGATAACTGCCGTTTGTCAAGAGGCAGGCCTTATAGCTCTGGAAAACGATATAAACTGTTTGAATGTAGAAATGTCGCACTTTTTGTCGGCTTTAGAATCAGTGAAACCGCGAATATCTTCCGAAATGATTATGTTTTACCAAAAATATAATTCCGATTCAAACGAATTAAACAAAAAATAACTGAAAATCAATGAAAATATTTATTTAAAATTCATTTTTGAAATGGAATTACATAATAATGACTTGATTTGAATTCGCGTATAAAAGCTCTGTTTTTGAAAGACTTGGAAAATATCGGAAAAAATATTTAAATTTTGAACTTTAAGTGAACTTTAATTCAATGAAAGCCTCGAAAGGACGGAATGCAATGCAATATAGATTTAAATAGATTTAAGAGTATATGCGGTATATGTTATCTTAAAAGAGTTGAGAATTTAAACAAAAAATAAATTCAGTCTATTATGGCGTTTGTATTCTAACGGAAGTTCAAAATCTGGAGTATATAGAGAACGCCCGACTCGTCGACGGTTACTATTTTGTTGAAGTCGTTGTCGGCGCCGGAGTTGAGCTCTTGTTCGACAAAACTGGTGTAAATACTACTCATAGAACCGCCGTTTGTTTTAAACGTCTGAAGTAGTACTCCGTCTCTGTTCCACAATTTGATTGATTTACCGATAGTTATGATTAGATTACCGTTCGGTGAGATCGCGATGTCGTTGACCCAACCCGAGTGCGAGTCTGCGAATTTCTGCAAATTCCTCCCGGTGCTCTCCGAGCCGTTGAAGTTCCAGATTTTGATATTCCCGGTGTCGTCGCCGATGGCCAGAAAGTCCCCATTGGGTGAGAAACGACAACTTCGCGGACAATCTGTGCTTTTCTCGTGTCGTATGAAATAAATTTCATTTTCTTCGGTCGAACTCATGTCCCCTAAGAACGAACGCCAGAGTTTGACCGAATTATCGCTGCAAACGGTGGCTATGAGTTGTTCATTGGCTGTGATGTCCGCGAAATTGATTTGCGATTCCTGTGAACAACAGGCGATCATTCGGTTCTTTAGAAGATCGACAACAAAGAGAGACCCGTTTTCGCACCAAATCATCGCTTTGTTGTCTTGACTGAAGAGTTTGCAGTTGACTATTGGCCCCATTTGTATGGCACTGATCGCTAATTTATCATTTAGTTCAAACTCGACCTCATATTTGCATTCTTTGCCATTCGATCGCAATTTCTTAAATATCTTAAAAGTCGAGTCTTTGGAAGCGCTCACAAACTTATCGGTGCCGTCGATGAACGCACAGAACGTGACCTCAAGTTCGTGTTCGGCCAACGGAAGTGTTTTGTTTGCGTCCGTCAAATGGAGAATAAGTTTTCCGTCGGAAGTGCCGAAAAGAATATCCATGTCTTTCGAGAGCGCACAACAGGTTATGTTATACGTGTCCTCAAGCAGTGACTCGGATCGGAGTGGGAAGAGTCGGTCCTCTTTGCCTTCAATGCCTTCAAATAGCCTAATCTTTCCGTTTTCGTCGGGAGTCAACACTTTTATGTCTTTCGAGTCGTTCTGAACCGAAAACTTTTTGCGAAGTGCGACCATTGAAGCGCCGAAAGCCTTGGATGTGTCCCACAATATGACAGTCCCGTCATCGCAACAACTCAATAGTTTAGTCGAATCATCGTTAAAGTTAATGCAATTGATTCTGTCGGTGCACTTGAAGGTCGCGGCCGCCATATTCCGCAATGACTCCGGACTCCAAATCACAATCTGGTCGGTCGTAGTGCCGGCGCCGACGTATTTGGCGTTTGGAGAAACCGCGCAATGCGTTACATAGTATTGTGTTTTAATGTTATTGTAACGACAAACCCGTTCTCCACTCCAACGCCATTTGTAGACATACTTTCCCGAAGACGTGAAAATGTTATTCAATTTTTCACCGAAAACGCAATTCTCGACATTCATATCGTGCTGTAATGTGCGAAGAATAGTGCCATCGAAGGCACACCAGAGGATCACCTCATCGCCCGATGAGCTGATTATGTATTCAGAATTCGGAGAGAACTGACAGCTCGTGACTGAATATTTATGGCCTTTAAGAATCCGAAGAGTATTGAGATCTGTTAATGACCAGATGTGGAGACACTTATCAGAGCCGCCGGAGGCCACCAGTAGTGGTCTTTTGGTAGAAAAGGCACAGCATTTCACTTCGGTTTGGCTATCGTTTTCATTTAGGTTCCGGTGCTCTTCGTATGTAGCGCTCGAATCGTCAATCAATGCGTTTCCGTTGCAAATGTGAGGATATTCGGTGCCCGAGCGCGGGCGGGGAGACGACAAGTCATAGTTGAAGACATATTCTTCCGATTCGAGATACCATAACTTAACTGTTCCGTCGTCTGAGGCAGTGATCAAAGCGTCTTCACCTGAATTGTATTGACAACAGTTTATAGGGCTCTGGTGTCCCTTCATTGTGCGAATCTGTTTCCCTGTATTACTGTCCCATATCTGTGCGGATATTGTCATAAATAAAGAGTTCGACTAATAGTTCGAACAATGACTCACTTTAATCAATTTGTCGGTTCCAACCGATACAATGAAATCTTTTTTGGCGATAAATACGGCGAACTTAACGCCTCCCGAATGTAGTTTTGTGCTCAAGAGCTTCGATGACTTCACGTTCGACTGATTGCTATTTAGAAATAATAACTTATTCTAATAATTCATATAATATAACGCAATAAAAGCAAAACTCACCACCACTTGAGGTATATTTTATTACTGCTTTCAACTAATTTGAGTCCACTTTTGTAAACTTCTGAGTCATTCGACTGACAGAGAGCTAATTGCAAGACATCTATATTCAGATCACATAAGAGATCGGCGTTTGTTGACACGAATCGCCTGAAATCCTGATATTCATCCCAACACTAAATACAAAATACATTAAGTGTTAAATTTCTTAAGTTTATACAAACATTAAATTAAATTAAATCACATCTTTGAAGTGCTCCTTATAATTGATGTAATCGTTTAAGAGATCACTCGGTCCGGTGTAACGGATTTTGTTGGCCACGAACGACAGGTCGAGATATACTTCGGGAAATGTCGAGAAATTCTTTGATTTGTAGATATGATAGCCTAAGAAGTAGTAGATATACCCGTCTTTTGGAAGCAACGAGTAGTCGTAGCCATTGTCTGTGCGACACAAACCCAAATAACTTTCCACTACTTCTTTGTGGAGTAACTATAATAACAAATATTTAAATTAAAAATTTATTTTAAATATACAAAAACTTACCTCAAGTTCATGTCTGCACTGATCCTTCAAGAAGTTGAGTATAATGTCGTGAACCATATAAAGGGTAAAGTTATTAGTCTTCAGAATCATAACCAGCGACTTCTTCACCAACTTATCCATTATGACCTCAACCCCGCACTCATTGATTCCCCAAATCAGTTGAAATACCTGTTCAGACATTGAAAACAGAGTTAAATACAATCGATATTTCGATTCATTTCAACGCTTACTTCAATAGGAATTCTCATGTCTTCGAGGAATAGCGCGAAGTATTTGAAATAGAATCGCAAGCCTTCGTCCAAAGCCTCATAACTGCGTTGAACGAGTTTATCGAATCCAAGCGTATTATAGATTATATTATTTCGGTTCCCAGAGTCAGATCTGCGCCGAACTGGACTCGATTTCTCACTACAGTCGCCAATATTTTCGTAATAGACTTTCCAATATTTGGCGTCATTTCCCTTCTCTTCCATAACGTTCCCAATTAGGGTCAGACATAAGGGATTTCCTTTTAATTTCTCAATAATTCGATTCACATATTCTTCGTTCAACTTCTTTGGCGAACATTTGACCCAAAGGGCCAACAATTCTCTACTTTCTGCGACTGACAGCCCGTAATCGTTATCATCAATAGTCTGAACATATCTCACGTTTTCAAACTTAAAGGGAATCTGAGATCTGTCGCGAGTCGTCACCAAAATTGGAACTAATTTTTGATTAAAAGATTTGAAAATTATTTAGAAAATAAGTACTAAAATGAGAAACAAAATTAAATATATAAACTGTAAAACTAAATGAAATTCACAATTACTGCCAATGCATTGAAAGAGCAAATGAGCCGAACCTTACCTCCAATTTCAAAGTTTTCCAAAACCTCTTTATTCCAGACGTCGTCCAAAACAATCAGAGATTTTGGATAACTTTTGAAATGCTTTTTGAGCCGAAAGACTGCGTTTTCAATGCATTCGAATTTGAGATATTTGTTTGGGAACTGATCGCAGATCTTCTCCCAAAGGAATTGCATTTTCAGCAAAAGCATCGATTCGTCGAACTTATTGTCTTTCGTCATAAGTCCGCAGTTCGTCCACCAAATGCCGTCCGAATAGAGGTCGCAATTCCAGTCCCGAACCGCTTCGGCCGCTAATATGGATTTCCCACTTCCGCCCATTCCGGACACAATTAGCCAACCGCTGCCTCTTTGCCCGAACTCTACCAATTGGTCTCTGATTTTTGCCAACTTATCGCTCCTATGAATCAAATTCCGCATTTTGTTGGGCACGTCGTGGCAGACAATCAACTTCTTCTCTGCCTTTATCTCAATTTCCGCCAAATTATTGTTCATTTCGTCGGATCTCTTGTATTCGTCGACTAAAAACAGAATTCGTTTTGCAATCCATTCGTAAGTATTGAACAGAATATATGAAAACGAATTGAACGCGAAATCGATTTTCTGGATCTTCTTCTCTAACAAATCGAGAAAATACTCGTTTTGTGTTCTCAAGACCTGATCCCTGACCAACAGATCGTTGACATTCCCGATCGAATCGCCGCTTCGGAGTATCGAAAGCCTCTCCTCTTCAGTGAAGACACGAGTGTCGACCAAATGATTGATCACATAATCGATGACCAGATCATTGCAAATGTCGACCCGAAGTGTCTTCAGAGCTCTCGTCAAATGCCTTTGCCTTTGGTTTTGCATTTTGTCTTTGCATTCAATTTCAATGTCTTTTAATAATTATTTAATTTATATTAAAATTCAATTCAATTTTGACGTCAATTTGGGCACAATTTATAAGTTATTAAATAAACTAATTATGGCTTCAATTATAACAATAATTATTATAATTGTATTTTAAACACAAGACTTAAT
>JAQIYC010000030.1:0-25820 GCA_034699545.1 Porobelba spinosa
TCTACACCAGAAAGAACTTGAGTTCGAATGTCGGCGATATTATCCAATTCTTCATCAAAGCCAGTGATGGCAGTAATAGAAAAAGTGCGAAAACACTGGAAAATGTGGTTCCGGTGAGTATTCAGATAACCCGGTCGTGTCCTTTCGTCAAACGCCAGACCTCTGCGTACGAGATCTTCGTCGACGAGAACACCAAACGGGGAACAGTAGTGGCGAACGTGAATTTGGCCGGACTTAAGGAAGTGGATCTCGCGGTCGTCGGCTTCGGCGATAGGGCCGACGCAACCAAATTCCGAATCGACAAACTCGGAAGAATACATTTGACGGAACAGTTGGACAGAGAGGCCAAAGCCAGACACGTATTGGCCGTTGAAGTGAAGGACAGAATAACGTTTGCCATAAGTTATCTGAATATTGTGATCAACGTTATGGACCAAAACGATTGCGTTCCGTATTTCGATTCTTCGGCTTATAATGTGGTGATCGCCGAAGACCAGGAGATCGGGTCATCCATTATGAAAGTGAATGCTATCGATGCGGACATAGATGTGGCCAACAATGCACTCAAATATAGTTTAGAGAAGAACGACAATCGAATGTTCAGTATTGACGAGAACACCGGTTGGGTTACACTGACGAAGCACTTGGATCGGGAGACCTCTCCCTTTCACAACCTGACTGTCGGGGTATCGGACGGAAAGCACTACAACTCAACCGCTTTAAACATTCAGGTCTATGACGTGAACGACAACGAACCGCATGTCAACGCAAATGTGTGTTATTTTTTATTACGAATAACTTCTTAATTGCAATTAATTTATTTTTGTATTTGTGTCGTATTGTTCGGATCAGTATATGGCGTCGATCTATGAAAACAGTCCTTTGGGAACAATAATTGTGTCAATCGATGCCAACGATTACGACCAGAACTCAGAACTAAGTTATTATATACTGAGCGGCGATTCGTTCAATCAGTTCGATATCGGACAGAACGGAGAGATTATTGTTAACAAAGCACTCGATAGGGAGACAATCGATCGATATTTGTTGGAAACTATTGTCACCGACGGAAGGTTTGCGACTAAAACTCGGGTCACAATCGATATTTTGGGTCAGTTTTGCTCTAAGAATAGCTCGAATTCAAACAAAACTAATTAATGTGAACACCATTACAGACACCAACGATAACGGACCCATTTGTTTGAAGTCGAAGTATGTAGAGCTGGTGAGTGAAGCCGTTCTGCCGGACACTTACATTCTGACAGTGGAGGCAACGGATCTGGATTTGGATGAAAACGCAAAACTCTATTACTTCATATCCGGCGACGCAGACAAACACTTCACTATTGACGCACAAACCGGACATTTGAAGACTAAGACAATACTCGACAGAGAAAATCGCGCCTCTTATCAGTTCGAGGTTCACATCAGGTATTTAGCCATTAATTAAATTTTTGCAATTGAGCCGATTATTATAGAATTAACCCAGGTAGCCAAATCACTGCAGTTTTACTAATATTTTATATATTTGTAGTGATGATCAGCGCCGTGACTGGACCTGTAAGAGTGAGGTCGAAATCCTGCTCAGGTATGTCTCCATAAAGTTTTGCTAAGTTTTAAAACTAATTATTACTTAATCTTTAGTGACGTAAACGACGAATCGCCGAAGTTTTCAAACAATTACTATTCAGTGAACGTTCCGGAAGACTCGACCGTCGGTATCATTATCGGTAAAGTGACCGCAAGTGACGCCGATCTCGGCATCAATCGTAGGGTTCGATACGCATTGATCACCAAATTAGAAGAGTTTGAAATCGACGAAAAAAATGGAATCATTCGGTTAACCAAAGAGTTGGACAGAGAAAGGGAACCGATATATAACCTGACGATCAAAGCGTACGATTCGGGCGCTTCTCAGCTCTACTCAACCGCTTTCTTCATCGTCACTGTGCAAGACGTCAACGATAACGCACCGGAATTCGAAATGCAATCCTATTCCGCAAATGTGTCCGAAAGCGCTGCCATCGGCGAAGAAGTGCTCAAAGTTTACGCCACGAGTAGAGACACTGGAATTAACGCCGAAATCAAATATCATTTCTTGAGTGGTAACGAAAACGGAAGCTTTTCTATACATCAGAAGAATGGCATCATTTCGGTGGCCAAACCACTCGACTTCGAAACAGTTCGCGAATACTTCATGACTGTTAGGGCCGAAGACGGAGGCATTCCTTCCCTTTCCAGCGATACTCTCGTAACCATTCGCTTGACTGATGTGAATGACATAAGTCCTCAATTCGTTCAGCGCTCGTATGATATCGTGATTCGGGAGAACTCCGTAATCGGCGATCGAATTATTCAATTACAGGCCATTGATTCGGACGGACCGGAAAATGCAAATCTGAGCTATTCGTTCAGCGGTGGGTCTCTTACATACAAAGAGTTTCAAATTGACGCCATCTCTGGTATCATAACTGTGGCCAAAGGTTTGGACCGCGAAATGATCTCATCTTATATTCTTGAGGCCATCGCCGACGACAACGGAAAACCAAAACCGCTTTCGAGTTCCGTTTTCGTTAATATCGAGATCTCCGACTTCAACGACTGTCCGCCTGTTTTCGACAAAACCAATTATACGGTTCACGTTCAAGAGGGCCGACCCGTTGGCTATTCGCTACTTAACTTCAATATACAGGACGCGGACAGTTCGGCCAATTCGGGTCCGTTTTCTCTTCGGATACTTTCGGGCGATTCGAACAATAGCTTTGCTTTAGTCGGCGAAGACTCGTCTCTGAGAAGTAACGCCGTATTCAACCATTCGGTGCAAAACCATTATATGTTGACAATCGAAGCCACAGACTCGGGAACCCCTCCACTGAGCTCTACCACATCAGTGCTCGTGAAAGTGACTCAAGAGTCAAGAGCTCCGCCACAGTTCAGCCATTTATCGATTGCAGTCAATACCTTAGAGCAATTCCCGGGCGGTATCATTGGTCAGGTTATGGCGACAGACGAAGATCCGTTCGATCGGTTGAGTTATTCCATTACTCTCGAGGAAGACAAACATCTTTTTTCTATCGACGCCACCGACGGAACTTTAGTGGCCTTTCCCGGACTCGACGCCGGGAAGTATAAAATCAATGTTACGGTTTCGGACGGAAAGTATTTCACTAAAGGTTTGGTTGAATTGGAAGTTATGGTCATTACGGAAGACATGATTGAGAACAGTGTTGTCGTCGAACTTCGCTCTATATCTGTGAAGGAATTCATAACTAATTATAAGAAAATATTCATTCGAGTTATGAAAAATGTGTTCAACGTTCGAATGAAAGATATAATAATAGTTAGTATTCAACCGACAGAACACAAGAACCCAATTAATAGACTTCGAAGAAGTCACGAAAGCCTGGGCGACATAAGTGTGTTGTTTGCCGTCTCCCGAACCCGCGGCGGCTTCTATTCGAGACAATGGCTCAAAACAAAGGTTTCCGAAAGTAAGGCCGGGATTGAGAAACAGTTGGGAATATTTCTGGAGGACTTCATAATCGGGTCGGAGTGTCAGCACATCCACTGCAAGCACGGGGAGTGTCGCGACGAACTGATTCTAAGTGAAAATGACGTCATATCTATTGTTAGCTCTAAACTCAGTTTTGTCTCACCATTCCATGAGCACCGATACGGCTGTGCCTGTCATCCAGGTTTGGCTCAATTCATGGCTACTTAAGTCAATAATATTTTTATTTTTTATCTATTTATTCGTTCAAAGGTTTCGGTGGAAAGTTGTGCGAAGTTATAGTCAACGAATGCGCTCGAAATCCCTGTCCGTCTTTCAAGGAATGCCTTCCTGTCTCCTCACCCCTGGGCTATCTGTGCCAATGCGCGTTTGGAAAGTCTGGCGAGACTTGCAATCAAAACGCCGAGACATGTCATAGCAGTGATAGAGACGTCTCCTTCTGTTACGAAGGTTTGCATCAGTTTTGACTCATTTTATGTTTGGTTTCATCAATGAATTAATCGCTTAATTTGTTTCAGAACTGAATCCGATCTCATTTCACGGCAACTCTTATGCGAGATATTCGTTCCATAAGAAAGTCGAGAAAATATCTCTTCGTTTCAAAAGCCAACAATTAAGGGCTAATATATTCACTCAAACCGGAGACAAGTCTTACAATATTCTTGAGGTTTGTATTGATTTAATGACTCAATTGTATTGAAAATAATTATAACTAAAACCTAATTCGGGTTAACCTCCAGATCGCCGGCGGGTATATACAGTACCGATTCGATTGTGGAAACGGCGAGGGATTGATCCGAATTGAGAACCTAGTGATCAGTGACGGCAAATGGCATGAAATACTAGTCGAGCGGAAGAGTAACACCGCTTCGCTTACACTGGACCGCAAGTACAGGGGCGGGGGTTTTGCGCCCGGAGTGCTCGGCTGTCTCGACCTCAATGCCGACATCTTCTTCGGTGGTTCAGTCAAACCCCGTTCGAACTCTATTGGCGGCGAAGAGATAACTCTCGGATTCATTGGATGTCTCGACAATATCCTCATTAATGGCCATCAGATCCCTCTACACATGGCTTTGGTGTCTTCAGCAGCAGTTTTGAAGACATTAGCGAACGTCGAGTTCAGCTGTAATTTCAAACCAGACATCGGTGTCTGTAAATCCCAGCCCTGTCTGAATGGCGGCACTTGTCATAACCTAATCAACGGTTCCTATCAGTGCGTATGTGTCGGCCCTAAGTATAGAGGAGTCAACTGTGAGATAGATATGAGTCCTTGCGATACACTTCCGTGTCTTAACGGTGGTCTCTGTCGACACGACGAAGCGCTTTGCCGGACAGGTGTCGCCAACTGCTATAAGTGCGAGTGTGGGCCGAGCTTTACGGGTGCCAACTGTCAAGTGCCCCGATTTTGTTCATCGAATTTGTGCCAAAATGGCGGCGTTTGTGAAGAGACGAGTTTAGGGCCGAAATGCCATTGTCACGCCGGGTGGCACGGGTTGTACTGCCAGTACGACATCGACGAGTGCCAGCTGTCGACCCCCGTGTGCCACAACCCGGCCACGTGCATCAACCTCCCGGGAACTTTCCGCTGCATTTGCCCGATCAACGCGACCGGCATCTCGTGCACAGGCGATGGCCTCTACACCACAAACATGATATCCTCTCAATTGCACATTACGTTCGATGAGATCGTAGGCATTCTGATCGCACTTTCAGTTCTAGCCCTCTCGGGCTTCATATTAGCGATTTGTTGGAAATGTAAGAACAAGTCCCGGAGCCACAGGACTACCAATAATGTCGACCAAAGCGAGCGATTACTTAAGAGTGCGAACAATGTCGACGCCGTTAACCTCAAGCGCTACTCGAAAATGAGTAATTTCGAGATGAGTGCCACACCCGGGCAGCTCCTGATGCAAACACTACCTCAAAGACCCACTTCCTGCGCCGACCCGCTCCAGACTCTCAACAACTTCGACCGGCCCTATGCCGGTGCCGGCGATGATATGGAGACCAATCAAAACGATTTCATTCAGAACTTTACGAAGAAAAACGCACCGATAGCTAGTGTTTCCCCACAAATGATCGATTCTATTAAGTCTAATCCCAAACCTGACTCTAAAAAACAAATTAAAATACTTAACGGTTTGTCCTTAGTTTGCAAATCATTATTCAATTTTCAATTTCAAATCTATTCTTCATTCGCCAACAGATGCCAAACCCTCCACTTGTAAGGCTTCAGCCGTTCCCACCAGAGCCTCATTTTGTGATTCGGATTCAAACGGTAAGAAAATATAATAATTTGTTTGAAATATCGGTGATTTGGTCTTTGGTTCGATTAATAACATTTGTCTTCAATTATCTCTTGTCTCGTATGCAGTCTTCGGCGAAGAGCAGTCAAACTCCTTAACTAACTCTCATACCGCCGATGGTATTAACCATTAATTGATTAATTGCATGAATCCTAATCTCAATAACCGCTAATTGTGTTCTAAACCCAATTCTAAAGGCTATCAATGGGATTGTTACGACTTATGTCCGGAAACCGATAATAATAAACAGATTTCTTCGAATTTGTTTGAGGTTTCAGTCAATGAAATACATGACTTGGAGTCGAATTCAGATAACAGTCAAATAGAGCTTTCATGCAATGACTCTCAGGAACGGGCGTTCATAGAGCGGTCGGTCAGTCACGAGGAATCGCCGCTTCTCTCTCGCAATGAAGACTTGAATGAGATTCCATTCGCCGACAAGAGTGAGCCCTCGAGTCCTCAGAAATATCTCGATTTATATCTTCCGAAACTGTCGGACAACGAGTGGACCAATAATAACAATAAAAGAAAAAATATATTAACCTATACTTCGAACAACGATTCGGTCAACGACTCCATCAATGAGAACATGAATTCCGAAGAGACATCAAAACTAAACAATGACTGCAATAATGGGTTGTATTTAGACGACAGCGAATCCGACGATTTCGACGAATCTAATCAACAATCGACTTATGTTTAGCTATTAATCGGTTTTTATTAGTTTTATTGTTTTTATATTTAGACTGAATTCAATCAAAACAATCATCGATTCGATGATTAAAATCCATTTTTTGTTTAATTCTTCAAACAATTTAAATCTTAAATTAATAGTCTTTCGCATTATATACATAATTCCCACTAAAGCTACAAATTTTACAAATATTGGTCTCTTTTTCTGTAGTTATATCTAATTTTAATATAATTTATTGCAATTTCAGTATTTATTTTTAGTGAAATTTTAGATTTTTTTAAGAATTCTTAAGAATTTAAATATTTGTCTTTTTTGAAAAATTGTTAAATTATTGTAAAGAAATTTAATGAAACGACAAAAATATGAAATAAATTTTTTTACAATAACTGCCATATTTTCAGATATAAAATGAATTGTAATTATAATTTGTATAGCATTATGAAAATGTTTTATATAATAAATAAATAAAATCAAATTTTATAATCAATTTCATTGAGTTTTTGTTCATTTCATGTGTTTATTAAAACAGAATGAGAAGAGTTGACTAAAAATATTGCGGATACAGTATTATTTGGTTTATTATACAGTATTAAAAGTGAACTAGAATGTACTTAATTAGGGATGGCCAAGGTCGGCCAGCTCAGGGAGGAGAATCAGATGAGGTAAAATGGCGGAATTTTTCCAAAAAATTCTAGGGGGAATCAGGTAGGGGATACTCCCTGTTTTGGGTGCCGCCCCCTATTTTTGGACGCCGCTTTTTATTTTTTAAGCGCCGCTCCCTATTTTTGGACACCGCTTTTTATTTTTTGGGCGCCGTTCCCTATTTTTGGACACCGCTCTTTATTTTTTGAAACGCCGCTCTCTATTTTTGGGCGCCGCTTCTTATTTTTAAACGTCGCTGCATGTTTGTTAAGCGCCGCTCACATTTTGGACGCCAAGGCGCTTATAAAGTTAAAATATTTGACGGCAGCCTTTGGCAAATAGAAATACAAACTAATCTAGAAAAACAAACAAAAATTTAATATTTTCTGTTAAAGTTTTATATTTGTAAAAAATGTTATTTGTACAAGTAATTTATTTATAGTAATATTATATTTTAAAATCAGTTTAACCGGGTTACTAACATTAAATAAATGTTTAATTTTATGTAAATATTAAAAATAATGTAAACTTTTGTATTAGAAATTAAATTAGAAATATTAATTTAAAATTATATAAAAACTAAGTGAAAAAAATTTAAATAAAATATTTTGATATTACATTTGTAACATTAAATAAAGAAAAAATGTGTTATTTTTTCAAATTGTTAATTCATTAAAGATTAAGAATTTTTTAAACCATATTCTTGTAGATTAAAATAAATATTTTTCAAATTGTTGTGCGTATACGGTAGCTCTCAATTCTACAGCAAAATTAGCAAAGTATCATTAAAAGTTTTTTAAATTTAATTCTTAAAATAAATTTAAACACCGTTTTCTATTTTTGGGCGTTGCTCCGTATTTTTTGTGCGCCGCTTTATATTTTTGCTTGTTGTTCTTTATTTTTGGACCCCGCTTCTTATTTTTTTTGTGTCGTTCTATAATTTTGGTTACCAATTTATATTTTTGGGCGTAGCTTTTTATTTTTGGGCGCCTCGCTCTTTTTTGGGCGCCAAAGCGATCAAAATTAAAAAATTTGCCGCCCACCTTCGGCGGCCGGAAAATTTTTAGAGAGGAGAGGGTTACCTCAGCCGCAGCCCAGGGGGTATAATATAGGTTTTTTCGAACTCAGGGGGGATAATTGCCTGATCCTCCCTTGGCCATCTCTAGTATTTAATATAAAATATTTAAACATTTCATTATTATATTTAAATATCCTATCTAACATTTTAAATAAATTATCAACGATTAGGTAATTTAAAAAATTTTAAACGTAAAAGTCTGCTTTTATGCAAAAGATCGTTTATAACGGATTATATAAATAGATTAAATAAATAGCAACTTATTATAATATATTGCATATGAAAATGGTTAAAGCAAACTTTTGTAACATACATTTTGGACTCCCTAAATCGACCTATGGTATAAAGTTTTATTATCATTTTTTAAAACTTGATTTTAAATAAATTAAAAATTATTATTTTAGCGTAAATATATTTAATTGAGAATACAAAAATTACCAAGCATATAAACCTATATATTAGCTGTATATATTTAGCACACAATTTTGAAGTTTTTTCTTTTAAATTTTTATTACCGGGTATTGTTTTAACATATATTTATAAATTTTAATTTAATAATTGCAAAAATCTAAATTTTTAATATTTTATTAATATTAACAAATTTTACAAAAGGAATATTTATACGGAATTTCATAATTCGATAAACTTTTAAAGTAGTTTAAGCTCTCAATATATTAGTTAAAATTTAAACATTAATTTATATTAGAAATTCAACTTAAATACAATATTTAAAATCGAATCACTAGTAAAACTAAAAATAATTTGACGAAAAAAGTTAACAATTATTTGAATTCTTAAAATCCGTTCAGACTTTCATAAAATCCTCGAACGCCGACAAAAATCATATTTTAATTGACGTCTATTTCACGCCAACGCTTCGCAAAACATAAATCAAAAATCAATAATAAATTAATAGTAATCTGAATATAAAAGTAAATCTAATATCGCGTCAAATATCTTGAATTATGCACTTTCGACAAATAACCCGATTGTTTGGCGTCATTGCGAGTGTCGATAAAATATGCGAATGCAGTGATCAGTAGTAGAAGACCTGCCATCGCATCCAATGTCATGACTGCAATCATTGGCACATCTTTTTCAGTAATAATCGAAATCATTGGCCTCTCATAGTTAGCCAATGCGTTCGCCGCTAATGAGCAACAGGTGCTGTCAGTGGTTGAGATACAAGGCTTCTCGTATGAGACGTATGCGGCATAAAGTGTGACTAAACTGACGATTGCTATCACAAACACTGACTTTAAAGTAATACATATTTCAAAACTATTTTAGCCGACGTTTACGAAAATAAGAAAATTATTTTAAACAATAAATTACTTACAATGAAATGAAAGGCAAACTTCATGTCTTCGTCTCGATGTGGGACTAAGTCTATGAAACCGAACACTATTACAATAGACCCACAAATGAGTGCAATTGTGTGCAAAATATGAAGTTTTATAAAATATTTTGATATGAATTGCTTGATATCTTCATTCGTCTTCAGATCCTTAGCCTCTCGTTCGGAAGCGACGGCAATATGACATCGCTTTGAGGCTATTATTGCTATTGAAGTCAATATTAAGACCTGTCGGGAATAGATGCAAATAACTGCTAGACTGTTTGTAAGTTTTAAAGTTTACATTATTTTTAAACTTTTTATATTAGACTTATTTGTGTTAATACAAAAAATTATTACTTTTATACAATAATTATACACTTAATAACTTACAACAACTAAAGTGCCGATAAATTTATAAAAACACGAATGTCTGGGAAAACTCGTCATTGTATTGATTAAGAAAAGTTAAGAAAAGTTAATATTTTGTATTCTCACACTCTTTCCATACATTCACTTCAAAATTGGATATATAATAGAGTACTGGAAAAGTGGATGAGTTTAGTGCGAAAAGTGATTAGTATAAGAGTATAAGAAGTAAAGTAGTGACTGATCTCCGAAGTGCGCATTCTTTACACTTTCTAACTAAAGCACTTTTCGAGGTTGAGCCCAGTCTACGAGCGCTTAGACTAAACAAAATTTATTTGATTTCACAAATCTTCACAAACGGCGCATCTCTTCCTTTTTTGGGACACTCTATGAAACAATTTCAATCAGTTCTTCAGTTTTAAGTTATTGCGAATCGGCTTCAAAACAGTTGGCGTTATATCAAAAAGAATCGATAAATTCTATCCTTTATTGTTAGAAACATTTCTTTTAATTGTTTAACATTGGAATCAATGCATAGCTTAACTAAAATAAACTCCAGTTTTAAAGCTCTGATTATAAGGTTCAGAATTTACAATCGGTTTCGGTTGAGATATCGCATTGCGCTCTCAGTTGTTGTTCGTTTCGAAATTTGTCGTTCAATCAATCATTTGGTTATTTTTGAATCGAGTTTTGAAATTATTTACAGTTTTGTTCAAAACAATTAAAAACTAGATATTAGTAAACAAATTATTTAAAAATTTTTAAATAAAATTTTTAAGTTTTTCATTCAAGGATGACCAAGAATTAACGAATTATATAATTTTAGAAGAGCATTTTTACTTTGCCTAAAAATTTTTTAAAATAACAATTAAAAACTTAATGATACAGTATTTATAAAATTGTATAATCAAAGATTTTAATAATTAACTTGTTTTAGATTTTGTTATTTTTTTTATAAAAATTGTAAATTAATTATTATTTATCTTTTAGAAAAAAGCATTTCCTTGGTTTATAAATTGTTACAAACTTTAAAAAATAAAAAAACATTTTTGTATTTAATTTTCTTAACTTTAGCTAAAGTAATAAATTAAAATAATAATAAAAGTGAACTAAAACTAATTGGAAAGCCTTCCCAACCGTCGGAAAGACGAACAGATATTTGGGTTCAAAAAGAAAATAAAACAAAACAGAGAATACTTTCTAATTCCGTTACATTCATAACAATAAAATAATGAATACTTTTTCATTGCTGTCATTCCGTCTGAAAGCATAGAAAACCGATTTCCTTGACATATATTTGAACTACAGTTTTGTTTCAATGATTAAGTTTCGCAAAATTTTATATTTATTTTAGGCATTGGTTTAATAAAACAATAAAAGAGATTACAATACTTGCTCTTAAGACTTATTCTCAATTGTTTAGAGTTTTAAATTGGATTAATTTAAATTTGTCAATTTATTTGATAAAAGTTATGAATCGCCTAATTAATTTGTTAATTTTACTTTTGATTACTTTTAAGTTAAAGTTTTAATAAATTTTATATTAGTATTAATAAAATTTAATTGACTAGTACATTTTGCGAAACTTAACCTAAAAATTTAACATAAATATTATTTTAACAAAAAGAGAAATTCCTACAGTTTGTAATTAAAACTTTGAAAATATTCAATATACGTATTACAGTATTAATTCTTTTGCAAAATAAATGTATTCAAAGAATTATTTAAAAGTAATATAAAATACTTAACTGCACACCGAGTGCTCGCAATTGTATTTGAGATAATGTTCTAAATATAAAAAGAAGTGAATTTGAAAATCAAAGTCTTTTTTATAGATTCAAGATTTGATTTTGTGGTTAAACTCCAATAGAGTTCAAGTTTATTGGGTCTAAAGCGACAACTTTTTTCACGACTTGGATTGCATTCAAAAGAGTTGATCTTAACTTTAAATAATTTTAAATAATTTATGTGTTTATTGATTGTTAAAATAATCTTTACTTCAATTTACTTAACTTTAATAAGCTTTTAAAAATTTAATGTTTGATTTATTTAAAGAATTAAATATTAAACAAAATATTGAAATTATTGATCATTAAATTTGCATTCAATCAATTTTATTAATATTTATATATCTATTAAATGTTTCTAAATTTAAATTTTGAATTTACATTAAATTTTAGATTTTTAGAAAATAATGTCTGAATAACAAAACAAAATAACATTAAAATAAATTAGATTTGAAGTAATGATGAGAAAAGCTGTCATTTCGATCAATACTTTACTTGATTACTGTTTTCCTGTCCTAATGACAGAGAAATTTATATAAAGGTACATTCTACATTGTATAATAAAAGTCCTCGATGCTCACAGCTTGAACAATGTCCAGCACCTAATATGGGATTATTCATTAAAAAGTTTTTTTAAACTTTACTTTCTTTGAAATATATATAACTAATCATATTTTATAATGAAACTAATTAATAATCTCAGGGCTATATTGTTGTGAAAATAATTTAAAAGTTAAATAAATTGTGGAATTATGTTAAGTAATTGCTATGAATTAAATGTATTATTTTATTGAATATGTTGTATCTAATATATCGGAAACTTTTCTTTTGACATTTTTTGTATAAAATTAAATATTAATGAAAAATATTGGTCTAAACATATACACCAATTATAGGTAAGAATAAATGAAGAAAACAGTGTTTGGTATCGATCTTAAGCCACTTAAAGTAAAATATTGTACGAATGCATAAATATTAACTCTAGTTCTCGAGTAAAATGTATTGATTTTTTTAACGTAGAGCACAACTGCACGACAATTGGAATTCGATAGCTATAACATCAATTGTCATTAAAATAAAAAATTTAGATTAGTTTTGAAATAAAACTTTGAAATGAATTGTTGATTGTCTGAGATTTGAAGACCTATTTGCGTTTCGACCTTAACTTTATTATTCAGTGTAAATATAAACAATTGAATTATATGTTTATTTATTTAATTATTTCATGTTTTATGCAAATATCCTTATCTAAACATCGTTAAAGAATATACATTTATTCGCATCAATTAATTGTTTTTTTTTGGTAAAAATAAATTTAAGTGTTATAACAGAAGTTAAATTTTTGCGCAATTATTTGAATAACTTTTCCTTCTCTGCGAACTGTAAAAACCTCTTCTATGCAAACGGTTTAATATAATGTTTTGATTTGTGATATAACTTTAAAAATTAGATTTTAAACTACATATTCAGTGAATAACTACCCTGGATCATGAAATAGTAAGTAATAAAATGAAAAATAATATTTAATTACTGTACTGTTCGGATGAGCACTAATTTAAAGTTAGAGGTTATGAGATTTCACAGAATTTCAAACATTAATCATCACTCACTAAGAATTTTAATCCATTTAACAAGCATCAATTTGTGTCGAAATTGCAGTCTCAAAACTCTTCAAATTAAAAACTTTGATTTCAAATAATTTGTTTACAACTCATTTAAACCAAAACATCTACTATTAATGAATATAAATTACAAACAATTTATTCACACATTGCTCGACACAAGTTATGTCACTTTAACTAATTTAATTTTACATATTAAATATATAGCCTTTAATAAGTTTGTTTCTCTTCTTCTATCTATATACTTTTATATTTGGCTTAATATTATTATTATTAAATTTATTCTCGAATTATCTAGTACAGATTGTATATGCTCTACAAAACAGTAATCTATACAATACTCGACACTCACGTCAATAAATGAATTGCAAAACTGGAAAATATATATTATGTTTTCGGGAACTCATTTAAACTAATTTCATATTAACTCTAAATTATTATTTTAAGAAACGATAAAAGGTTTGAAATTATTATATTTAAAAAAAACTAATAAATTTAGATTTTAAAACAGATTGAAGTTTAAATCAATTATTCGAAAATACCATTTATAGCAACTAGCATATTTGCAAGTTTATTACCATTTTCTCAATACTGACTTAATGACAATAAGTTATTCATAAATGCTTTGAAATTATTATTCATTTAAACCACTTTTTGTTGGAACTCATCGATAAACTTCAAATTTTCAGTGCTATTCAGTGTTTGGGAAAAAATAAATTTTGTTGATCTTAACAATTACTATGAAAATCAGACTTTGGATGAGTTATAAGTTTTGTTAAAATGCTTTTGTGTTAAATAACTATTTGTAAGCTTATTGTATGTATTTATAAATTTTTGTTATTAGACTTATTGTTAAATCGCTGAAAATCTAAATAAAATTATTGAATTAGAAACACAAAAGCGATTGAATGCAAATGAAGGGCATTTCGAAACTACAATTTTAGACTATTTGTCCATTAATTATATTTTCTTAAAGAATCTGATTTGTATATAATTTGAATTATTTTAATTATATTATTAGAAACAAGTTTTCATTCAGAATCTAATGTTTGTATAACCACTTCAGCACCAGTCGACCCAATATTGATATTAAACTAGTTTTTGGTTCAATTCTATGCTTCATAAGCGGTGGCAATGAAAACACATTCGTTTGGAAAAAGGAAATTCATTTTTAGCTTAAAATGTGTTTTAAGTCAAAAGCAAATCTAAATTAATATGAGATGATATCGTTTGTCAGCATTTTGTTTGTTGTCATCACTTGTTTGCTCAATGCGATCGAAGTTCAATCAAATGGTAAGCCTATTATAACTTATTGAGTAATTAGTGAAAACTTTTAAATTCAATTTATTGAATTGACATAATTTATATAAGTTTTGCCAAACTTTAAAACTTGAAATATTGCTGTTCTATATCTTTTCGGTAATTTTTATTTTTGGCTTTTTTTAGTTTTTCAATTATTTTTTTAAAAGTTTTACAAAACTAAAAATTAATACGTTTTTGCGCAACAATTGTTCTAAAGCTGACAACACGACTGACCTCTGCAATCAAATCGGAATAGACGAGAATGCAATTCTGAACAGTTGCGGCTATTGTACTGAAGGCGATACCGGTTTACATCATAATTATGGCTTTGATTGCAATGATGTTTGTGAAGGCAATTCGTATTCAGATTGTAATAATCAATGTAACGGCAACTCATTTATTGATGTTTGCTCTGGAATCTGCATAAGTAAGTCTACAATTAAACCCCTTTTTCAAAGAATTCGTTTATTCAACTTATCCGAAAAATTAGATTTATTTGCATTTAAAACATTTCTCGGCACAAAAATAGGATGTTTAGCAATAAAGCAAATTAAACAACTAGAATTAATTGCTCTTTTATTATTAACAATGTTGTTTTTATACAAACTAAATGAAATAAAGTTTAATTAGATCATAAATTTCTATTAACTGGAAATCCTTTACACATACAGAACCATCAAATAACGATAACATATATGATAACCGAGACTGTAGAGGAATGTGCGCGGATTCTCGTAACACATCCGATCAATACATATTAGACACATGCGGTCACTGTGTGGCGAAAGGGTTGGCTCAGAGTTACCGCAATTGCAATTCAAAATGCGAACAAAATCAACAAAATTATCATTACTTATGCGAACATTGCATTGAAAAGAATGACAACAAAAGTTTGGCACAACTTCTAAATTCTTGCGGTCGATGCAGACAATCCGATTTGACCGGTTGTTCGTGTGATTTGTAAGTTTGGAAAATTGTATTTTCAGTTTTCACTAATTCTAGAAATATATAATATCGGAAATATATCCGAATAACATATTCCTAAATTCTGTAATTTAATTCACCGGAAATTCTTGTCGCGAGTCTTGCAATTTATCAGTTTTATTGGCATTCAGTCAAGAATTTGAATATAATCTTTACTAATCTTTTTTTTTGCTGTTTAAATGAATTTCCTGTTAAATAAACAAATTTATTCAACAGAAAAATTTGCTTAACTCGAGAATTGAATTTTTCTGATGGAATATTTGATAGGATTTTACTGATCGATATCAGAACACATTTCAAACAAATTATTTTCATCTCTCAAATCATATTATATTTCAAACAAAAATTAAATATAATACAATATAAATTAAACAAGATTAAAAGATTAAATATTTTATATTGTAAATACTAATTGAGATATAAAAAGCATAAGAATAGCTAAAAAATACAAATTATTATTGATTTACGTAGAGATCCCGGACTATGTGGTTGTAGTAAATCTAATAATTGTTATTACTTTTCATCAATTCATCCAAACATTATACCAACAAATGTTTCAACAAATGTAAGTCAATCTTAAGATTTTGTCTGAAAAATAAAACTACTTTTTTGTTGTTTAAAAGATTCAAGTTTTTGGATATTTTAACGGTTCGGCTGAAGAACTAACTTGTCGTCTAACTCATGAAAAATTTGGATTAGAATTGCTATTTGAGGCCAAAGTTTTAAATAACACTTTAATTGAATGCATTGTTAACATAACTGAAGGTTATTTTTTTTTAATTTAAAAATTGGTTAAAAAAATAACAATCTCGTTTACAGTCGGCGAATATGGGTTTAATATCCGACCGATTAGTCCAAATAGTTCTGAAAATTCGATAAACGTATCGGTTTATGACAACAATTTAGGTATGTCTACGATATGTTATGTCTTTGCATTAATTATTAAACAAAAATCATTCTTTTCTATTTACACAAAATGCTATAATTTTTAAAATAAAAATTTTAATAGTTTTTAAAATATTAAATTAGAAATAATTTTGTTTTGTAGAAATTTAAGTATAATTTATAAACTTAACATTATATAGCCCCTCAGGTTAGAGGGGTTTAGGTAGGGGTAAAGGACTCATTTTTGGCCAAAATCCTAGGGTGTCTAGGTAGGGGTTAGCTCAGGGTTGGCCATAGGGGGGAGTCCAGGGTTAATATAAATGAACTTAGTATTAATTTAGTTGAATTAACAATTTTTTTTACAAAAATAGCAGGAATTTTTCGGCGGAAACTTTTCTATATGAAGGGGGGAGGGGGGTTCTTATATTCAAGCAAAATCTCAAGGGGGAGGGTTAGATGCCAAATTTTTTCCTTGGCCAACCGTGATATAGTAATGTTTATATGCATTTTTGATTAGTTAATTCTATTAATTAATTAAATTAATTAAATTATTAATTAATTATTTAGAAATTAAAAAATATCTCAAAAATGATTGTTTGAAATAGAGTTATATTCAGATATGAATCCGAAACGAGTTCTGACGACAAGTTTTTCCGATTCGATTGAAATCACTTTCAAACCTCAAACGCCAATTAAACACACTTTCAATGCATTACTTAAATGTAAAGTTATTTATGAATCCAAACAAATTGTGATAAATGGCAGCAATTGGAACAGTTGTACAATACCCGCACCGAATAATTACCCCAAATCACAAAATCTGTTAATTATGCCGACCTTTAATGGACTTCATTCGGTGTCCAATCCGAACAACTTTTCGCTGATAATCATATCTCCATTTCCTCGACTTCTCAATAAAAGTTTTATATCTGAAGACGGATTCAATATAATTATATTCTTCGAACGTCCGGTCAATGTCTACATATCTAAACAAATGCTTTCGCAAGAGATTTGCGATTATTTGTTCACAAATTCGACTTTAATTAAACTCAAATCATACGGATTGATGTCCAGCAAGTGGTTGACCACTGATCAACACATCATTGCATTCAGTTCTCCAATTAGTGATACTTTTATTCAAATATCAATTAATGATAAACTAATTGAAGATAACGCACAACAAATATCTATTAATAAATCGAAATATAGTGAAGTGATTACTAAACGACTAACAGTTAGTCGTTATTATGATTACGAACCACAGGTTGTGTTAAGAGGACCCACTCTTCTGCCAATTTGTGGCACTTTCTCTATCGACGCATACCTTTCATCGCCAAAAGGCTCGACTGGAGTGCTCTTCAAGTGGTCAGTGACTACATTACCGCCGCGTAATGGACTCATTAGTGATAAACTGATTGAACAAATCAATGCAAACAATAAAAGCAATATTTTATTATTCGGTCAAATGTTTCCATTAGAGGCCATATCTTATAAGTTCACAATTAGAGCACAATTTGAAGACAAGACTATAATAGAGGTCTCGCATCAGATGTACAGAAGCAGTGATATGATGCCAATCGTCACTATTTACCCGACTCTACTGCCCGGCTCTAACCAACGAACTTCACATCAAAGGTTTCAGTTTTTATTATTTACACTATTTCTCAATAACACATACTTTTCACAAAAACTTCTATTTTTGAAATGTTTGCAATTTATTCAAAATTTATTGCTTTAATGTATTTTCAGTCTACGCCTCAACACCGATGTAATAATCGCCGAATGCATTGATTTAGTCGAACCGTCGTATTTGAGCTATAGATGGAAAGTAAATAATCCTAAAGTGAAGTTCAATTTTGAAAACATGTCTTCACCTGAATATCACATCAAAAAGTTGAAACATATAAACGAAAGAATCAAATTTGAAATAATTGTATTTCTGGACAATCATACGTCGGGAGTGGGAAAGGCTTCACTCACTCTATACCCGACCCAATCAAATGAGATTCTCGATATGTCTAATCATATTTCATTGCTATCTATTGGTCAGAAAAGCGGAGAATTTCAAATTCAAACCAATTTATTAAAGCCGTTTGAGACCAATTCAATTGGTTTCCTATGGAGTTGTCATTACAGCGATTCCCTACAGCCCTGTCGTTCCAACTTTAATCCAAAAAAGTTGTTAATTGAAAAGGATATACAAAATAAGCGACGATTGCTATTAAACTCTGAAACCCTTCTGCTTAATACAAATCATAGGTTTAGTTTACAAGTATTGGACACAAATACCGGAAATTCTTATTCGTTTAATAATTACATAACTGTTAAAGTATTTGATGGAAATTCACCGCAAATTTTCATTGAATCCGTTTATGTGAAAGTCAATGATAGGAACTTTCGACTCATTTTTAAAAATAGTGATTCAAATGTGATATCAGTTCCGTCGCACTGTTTGCTAGTTTTCAAAGCATTAATCCGAAACTTACAGCTAATCGACTCAATTGAATGGCAATTATCTAACTCTATATTCCAGTTGAGTTGGAGTAACAGAATTACAAATAAAGAAACTATCAGTGAATTACATCTATACCCAGGTCTGTAAAAACAAAATTAATTTATGATTAGTTATTATTTGAATACAAGCAATCAGTAAAAACCAACTCAAATACACCTTCAGACCAACTGCTGGCCTACAGTTCGTACAATCTATCGCTTAAAGCGTGTAATAGCGCTGGAGTTTGCACTGAAGTTCACACAAAACTTATTGTCGGACAAGTCGTCTCTCAATGTGTGGCTACTATTGACGAGATTTCTGCCTTAAACCAGGTTTTATACCATTTTAATCATTTCTAAAATATGTCTAGGTTCAATTTTATCAAATATTAGTCTTTAATTCCGTTATTAGTTCCGTTAAATTTATGTGTTTTTATTTCAAGAGTCAGAGTTCAACTAATTGATTAACAGTAACTGATTAATGCATTTGTCTATTATCTAAACTTATTATTAATTTGCAGATCGCGGTCACAACCAGTCGATGCAATGTACCTCCGATTCGATTACCACTTACTTATCAGTTGTTAGTCTATGAAGAGGAGACCCAGTCTTTCATACCTATAAGTCGAGCCCAATATTCATCGATTATTGTTTTCAATTCGAATCAATTGATTTTGAATGGAAGCAGATATTTGGTTGAAGTTTGTGATGTCTATGCGTTTTGTCAGACGATTAACGCAACTAATTATGCAATTGAATCGACTAGAGATCAAACTAATAGTGATTTAACCAATAATTTGATTGAAAGCTCTAAACGATTCGCTTCATTAGATCAACCAATCAGTGCCTTAGCTATACTGATGGCTCCTCTCATTAACTCAACTAATTCTGACAAAACAGTTGTCAACCATTTGATAGTCGATTATTTGAAAATGATTTCATACAAAAAGATTCGACAAAAAGGAGATTTAACTTTAATTTATTATATTTTCGGACAATTACTAAAACAAACCAAAGATTTTTATTTTAAAAACAATTTAATCGATATTTTGAAAGAGTTATTCGAAACGACAGAAATGAGTGCAGATTTACAAACACTAGACCTGTTGTACACAAATCTATTGAATTTCTACGACTTCGACAAAAGAGTCTATAAATCGGTTAACGAAACGTATAGTTATTTTACGCAAATTAGCAAAACTGAAAGTTTTAACTATTTATCAAACATTAGACATATATTTTCATATATTCTAAACTCGAGTGCAAAACAAATTCCGATCGGAAAGTATGTTCGGTTCGGCGAAAAGCAAGACTTTCCGAAAGCAATCACTTTAATCACTCATCAAAAACGCTTTTATGAAATTAGATTAAAAGTTAAATATAATGATTGGAAGAATGTTAGCGCTATTGTTAAATTCAATGAACGCAAAATTCTCGAATACGTTAACAAAATATCACAAAATTCGCAGAATTTGTTTTACAACAGTTTCGTATATGCGGTGACACTATATCCGGATGAGAGTCCCTATCATTTTGAGGCAGAAAAGCATAAACTCTCGCCAATAGTCGACATAACAATACATTCGCCGATAAGTGGAGAGAATCTAAGGAAACATTTGAAAGAAAATGCAGACAACGATGAAAATAGTGGCAAAAGTTTGTATGACTTCATAGGTTTGATGAAAGTCACTCTAACGGGTAACCAGACCTATGGCGGAGCCGTATATGCGACCAAATGCTATCATTTCGATGAAGACAGCGATAAATGGGATATCGAAGGCGTCACTGAATTAGGAATCTCCGGATCAAACGGCGGGTGTTTTATACAACACTTATCGGCTTTTATTATATTCCGAGTCGTCCAACAGATTAGCACCGATTATATATTCGGGGTTTTGGTCGCCGTTTCGATGGGTGTTCTCATCTTCGGAATTATGGTTGTCTTCTTCGTCCAGAAGAAGGAACAGGTTTTGACTCTTTCTGAACCCGAGTATCGATACAGTGATAGGAATTGATTGCAATTATATATCTTTGCATTACTTTCTCTTTATTAATAAATTGTTAATTTTTTCTTATTTTGTTGTAAATTGCAATGAAATTCATTAAACTTTTATTTATTCAAATAATTATATCATTTGGTTAACAAAAATATAAGAATTGATTGAAGAGTAACCACTCTATCAACCGCTCAAATGACTCGAATCTTGATTTTCAAACTTCGATCGTTTGGAACTCCGGAAGTGAGACATACACTACAATTCATAAGTATTTCGACAGAATATTATCTATAATTGAACTATATTTGAATAAAAGTTTGAAAATATATAAAAACCAATAGATGTGAATACATAAAAATAAAGCCAAAATTCATTAGTTTTGATTCATATAACTGTAAAATTGATTCAATATTTGATAACTGTATTCAAAAACTGATAGCATAAGTGAGTCAACAATTGGCCGCCGCCTTAATGAGGCCAGTCTTGTCGAAGGTGTCGCACGAAAACCTCTCATCACTATAAACAATATTAAGGATCGGTTAGAGTTTGCTTAGCGTCATAAAGATCGGCCAAAATAGTGGTGGCGTCGGGTTCTCGGGTCAGACGAAGCAAGACTGTAGACACAAAAACACTTTATATTTATAAATCTAAGAGAGTCTGCAAAACAATCGCAACTTTCAAATCGCATAACAATCAGCTGTTGGGCTGACCTTCACTGCAATGTTTGTGTGACTCAACTCATGCACTGTTCGTCTCTTCAAGTGTTTTCAAAACCAATTAATTGTTTACTCGTCTTGTCTTCGAGTCTTCGAGTCTTCGCTCAATTGAATTGATGTCCGAAATTAAAACACGAATTAATAGTTTGTCGAATCAATTGATTAATTATTTGTCCGATATTTACAATCAAATGTGTTTTTGTTATGTTTTTGTTGTGCTTTTGATCTATTGATCGAAAGTTTGTTTATTTATTTGATTTTGAGTTTTGAGTTGTTACAGTATATATTTTTTATTTATTAAGGATTTGTCCGAAATGTCAATAACTATAAGACCATTAAAGCACTCAATTCTGTCTTCAATTTGTTATAATATTTGTAATAATAATAAGAATTTTGTTTTTAAATCAAATGAATTGTTTTGTTATAAAAGTCAAAGAGATTTTTGTCACTTTCGGAAGTGTTGTTCCGATTTGACATCGAATCTGAAGATTAAAATCGATTTAGTGTTGACTCAAAACAAAGCGTTTTATTGTTCGTCGAATCACAACAAAAGTGGCCAAAAATCAGATGAAAATAATGAGAATAAGAGTGAGAAAAGTGATGACAAGACTATTCCCAAAGAGAAGAAGTTTGCGATTCAAGAGGACATCAAAGGTATGCAACAATTGATTAGTTCTTCGATTGATTTAATTCTCATTTCTGATTGACTTGCAGTGGTTCCGAAGTTGAGTAAAGATAAGGATCGGTCGAAAGTGGAGAGCAATTCAACGACGGGTCGGAACTTCGTTACACCGATTCGGGCAATGAATGAGTATTTACTGAAACCAAACGATTTGAATGATTTGCGACGATTCCAGCGAAGAAGTCCTTACGCCAACGAACCACCGATTACTGTCTATTTGCGGAAAGACATCGAAACCAAGTATGGGTTTATGGGTTCACCGGTTATTCACTTTATTCACTCATATATTTTGTTTACGCTTTTCAGAGCTCTTCAGATTTGGGGTTCTTTTGATAATTTATATAAAGCGCAGACAAAACGCAAAGAAGAGGAACAGAAGTATATCGACAGTTAGTCCGGAATCAGAATAAATAAGAATTTAATTTTAATAATTGATTAAACTTTTTGTACTTTAGGTGTATTTCACGTAAAGAAGTTATTAAAAAATTACAAGAGATTACACGACCCGGAGTCGAAGGTATGGACAATAAGTTGTGATTAATTCAATTCATTGATAACTGTATTTGTGTCAACAGCTAAGGGATGACATATTGCGCGGATCGAGTCGAGTCGTGATGATTGCCGTTTGTATGTAAGTCTGAGTCGACTGTCGAAACATGAATTCCCAAAATGTAAAAACGGTTGGATCGCAGAAATGCGGCCAATTTCCTATTCAAAGCCCTGGCCTGGCTCTACACCGGCTCTCACTGTCTGTTCGCCGAAGCCATCCATTCTTTGGCCGACACTTGCAATCAGTTGATACTTGCGTTCGGGATAAGAAAATCGCTTCAGAGGCCGAACGAAGACCATCCGTACGGTTACCATCAAATGCGTTACATCGCGTCACTCATCTCAGGCGTCGGCATATTCTGTGCCGGAACTGGTCTTTCGTTTTACAACGGAATCGACGGTTTACTCCATCCGGAGAACATAGAGTCGCTCTACTGGGCCTTCTTTATATTAGGCGGTTCTCTCATCTCAGAGGGCGGAACACTTCTCATTGCCATAAGCGCTGTCCGAAAGGGCGCTCTGAGGGCCGGCATGACTGTCAAGGAATACGGTATTTGACTTATACTTGAAATGAGTTAAACATTGATTTGTTTTGTTTGAATCAAGTGATGAGAGGACAGGACCCGAGCGTTAACGTAGTCTTATTGGAAGACACGGCCGCCGTATTCGGTGTAGTGATAGCGTCGGCCTGTATGGGTCTGACCACTCACTTCAATACTCCGATCTACGACTCGGTCGGCTCGTTGGCCATCGGGAGTCTGTTGGGAGTCGTCGCCTCTTTCATCATTTACACGAATAGCGGAGCACTTGTCGGCCGATCCATACCTACGAACAGACTTCAAGAGATCAATAAACAACTGGAAGCGGACGAAATGGTTAGGGCTATACATGACGTCAAGGCCACTGATATGGGCAATGAAATCGTTCGATACAAAGGTTTGCAATCTTTTGTTGATTCACTTATTCGACAAAACAATTGAATTCATGCGTTGATCGACAGCTGAGGTCGACTTCGACGGCCGAACTCTGACCCGACATTATTTGGATACAATCGATATGGAAGTACTGCTCAAAGTTAGTCAAACAATACATCAAAGCTTTGGTTCAAATCTGACAATTCGATTGTTTACAGGAAATGAAAGGAATGGAAGAGATGGCAGAAGTCGAGGCATTTATGCTAAAACACGGCGAGAATATCGTCGACCTATTGGGTGCTGAAGTCGACAGAATTGAGAAGGAATTAAAGGTATTGAGGGATGGGTTGCGAGTGATTACAGAATTGAAATCTTTATTAACTTTAAATTAATTAATTGTTTTGTTTAATATAATACAGAAAAGACATCCTCAGGTAAGACACGTCGACTTAGAGGTCCTATAATAGCACTCGTATTGGCCGTCAATCAAATGCAATCTTTTATTTGTTGTAAACTATTATAGAATTATTTCAATTAATAAAACTAACGATTATTTATATATTATATTTATATATATATAATGTATTATAAGTTGTGCACAAATTACTGGAAATAAGCCCAAAGTTAACATATTTTGTCAAAAGCAAACATTTGATAGATTTGAATAAAAAATGAGTCTTTGATTCCTAAATGACATGTCTTTTGTTGTAGTAGTCGTTCAACAAAAAAGAATATAATTATTGCGAAATAAGTACAGAAATCAGATATAATTCAAAAACTATACATAAAAATGGGTTAAAATCGGCTATAATTTACTCGAAATCGAAACTAAAGTTTTGGGAAATATTTGTTGAGATATAAGAAAAGAATTGAAATAAATTCATAATTAATTAATTATACAATGAATACGAGTTGAGAGCGGATTAGAAACGAATTAACGAATTAAAAGACAATTAATTATATACTGTATTGAAAGCAATCAATGCCTACATTAAGAGTCCTTCTTCTCGTCGTCTTCGCTGAAGTTGAGCCAACTTTGTTCGACAATAGCCGCCACTCTCTTCTCGTACTCCCGACGGTTCTCCTGGTAGAGCTGAGCGGCCAGACTGTTGGCCGGGCTGTTCGGGTTCGGTTCGTCCAGAAGCGATTGGATGGACGTTAGGATCGCCGACACGTCATACGTCGGACTCCAGCGGTTCTGCAGAATGTCGAGACATATGCTTCCGTCGGCGTAAACATTCGGGTGAAACATCTTCGAGACGAAGCGGACGGTCGGCGGTTTGTTCGGGTACTCCTCTGTGAACTCGAGGGTCAGTTTGAACGTCCCGTCTTCGAAGGGTGTGTCGCGCGGACCGAATATAACTGCATTCCAGATCATTATGTTGTTGTCCGTCGGCGCTCCCGACACACCCGCCGGCGGGTCCTCTTGCAGGCGCTTGAAGTCTCGCATCAGTCGTCTTCGCGCGGGAGTAGACATCACTTCAGATCAGATCAGTTCCGTTCAGTTCCGTTCGGATGCGGATTACGACTGACTATCGATTCACGACTTTTGCACGAATTTCGACTGATTTTTGATCCGATTTCGAGAACTAATTAATTGCAATAAAACTAAAACTCAATTCAATTGTATTTCAAAATCGTTTCTATAATTAATTAATTGTTTTTTATTTCGATTTTATTATTATTTTCGATTAAATGAGTGAATCATTGAATACAATCTCGTTATGAATGCACTCTTACTCTGAGACTGACGTCACATACAAACGCAGTACTTATTCACTAAACCTATATTTTTCAGCTCTGTTTTGGACTTCTTTTTTTGAATTGTTTTTATTTTCCCGGAATGTACTCAAAATAGATTTTGAATACAATAACTATTTTTAAAAATTTTGAAGATATAATCAATGATTATATATGCTTAATAAGGCGATTAAGCTCCGGCTAAAATTTTGA
>JAQIYC010000031.1:0-25807 GCA_034699545.1 Porobelba spinosa
AGATTAATATTTTAAAGTTAAAAATTTGCGGGAATTACAAATTTTTGACTTTAATGGTTTATCCAATTAGAGAAACAGGGTAAAGCGACAAATTTACAAAAGTATTTGAAGTTGTATTGAATAAAATCCTTAGTTAATAACTTCACAATTGATTGTAGTTATTCAATCCATTAAAAACTATACCATGCGATTATAAGATAAGCGAGGTGCTTACTTACCTTTGTTGAAAATCACACATATACTGTACTAAAAATTTACTAAAATTTTATATACAGTAACTTGCTCTAAAAGTGCAAATATGTACTGGCTAAATTGTGCTCTAAAGTGTGTAGAGTACTTTTATTTGAAAATAATTGAAATGTATTTTAAACAAAATTAAATTCTTAAAACACCACTTTTACTGATTAGTTATTGATTGGAATACTCATTTTATACACTCCCTTTAACGACAATAACCCCCCTCCCCCATGCAGGGTGCCATAGTATCGAGTCAGTACTAAGAGTATTATTTGGACATTACGCTAAACATATAAAAATAAATGAAATAATTTTTAAATTTGAAAATAGTTTTTATGAATTACTGAATATATTATTTAAAAAAAAACTTTGAACTTAAACACTGAATGAATGAGTTATAAAAAGTATTGAAATTTTCAATTCTATAAACTCTAAAATTTAATAAGTAATGTAAAAAAAATTTTGCGAATATTCGGTAATAAGTTTGAGCCATACAATCATAGCTGAATTGGTAACAACTTTTATTATATCGTGAAGAATGGCCTTTCCTTTCGTCACTCACTTTCGTTAAAATTGAATAATAGGTCGCATTTGACAGATCCGTCACTTTCTTATCCGCCAACTCCTAGTTGTGGGTCAAGTACTTTCGCACTTTGTGTTGGATGTGTCGGAGAGTTAGTTCAATATTTGTTTGTAGAGCACAAGTAGTGGAAAATATGTTTTTATAAATTTTTGCAAAACAAATCTTATTGTATTTGAAAAGCTTTTACTTTTATTATGTGCTCTTATATTATATAAGCCGTTAAGATATGCGACACTTGAAAACGGGACCCCTTATGGACTCTCACTAATGATTGTTTGCTCCGAAGGTTTAGGTCAACTCAACACCGATTACGACTTGAAAAGACTATTAAACTCAAAATGTTTTAATAAAGCATTGAAAATGACATATAGAGAGACATAGAGACAAACAGAGAGACATACAGAGAGACAGACAGCTGCCGGATATGTGATTATTGCGCAAAAACTCCTTTACGTTTAGTTTTTTTTTCGATATGTCTCAACACCACTACTAGTGTTCAGTTGTTTACTAAAAATTGCTAATTCTTCGGCACTGTATGGCTCTAACGACATAATAGCACATTAGGGATAGTCCTGTTAGTCCTGTTAGTTCTTTGCTATCTTTAAAAGTTTTTTAGCGCATCAGCTCTGCATCGCTTCAAAGCGTGTAAAATAAATCTCAGATTTGTATTATGATTATCACTAACGATAATCTCAAGATAAATTCGGGCTTTCAATGAAAAGTTATATATATACTGAGTTATCCTCTATATAGACTAAATCTATTATACTATACCGTATATACAGTTCGGTCGATGGCATAGAGCGCAGGCATAGACCGGTGTAGTCGACAATCGCTGAGAAACAGAGATAATGGACATCGGGTTGAGAATTGAGCAGATTTTCAGAGCAATATGAATGTCGTTTGTTTGAACTGATGCGCTCTCCAGTGCCTCTATTCCTCTTCATTCCTCTCCATTCCCTTCAAGCCATGCATTTAGTGTTAGTTCGTTTAAAAGGGGACGAGTTTTTTGTGAACTTATATTTTTTAATCCGGAACAATCACGTTTGCAGTGGCAGTCCTATGCCCTCTCTCTCGCTCATTGCCTCAACTCTATTCATTGCAGTCTCAGAGCTCAGCCATTCTTCCCATTCCCTCATTGCTGAAAAGGTTTGTCTTTTAATCGGATTTATTGGCATAATTTGAACGGCTTTTCCAGTTGTGTTAAGAACTTGACTGATGCGCCCGAAGACCACTTGTCTGACTGTTCTAATTCGCAATCATTTCAAATGATCTCAACTGTTCTCAACTGAACTGATCTGAGAAATGCCTAACTGTGCAAAACAAGACAATTTGATACGGCATACGAATACAGCATAGAATGCATTCAAAGCTTCATCTGTTAAGCGGCACCGAATTCCAGTGCAGTCTTGTTAACAGTCATCCGGTAGTTGTTGACTATCAGCTCAATGCCTCCAATGCCTCCAATGCCTCCAATACCTCCAATACCTCTCAATTCCTGAACTGGTGATCACATCTCCAAAACATTGACCAAAACTATAAAAACTGATCAAAAATTGCTTAACTTTTAACTTGTTTTCCTGCTTTGGTTCGTTGCAAACGAAGCAATCATTTCAATGCATTCATGACTTTTAAACTAAATTTCGAAAAATGCGTATATTTTTCAATCAGAGAATCAGAATATAATGACTTATTTGAAGTCATTGGTGAGACTTAACACAATAGATCGTAAGGCTATCGCTATTTTTTCATCGATTCAATTGAAAGGCTTTCGATATTTTAACCTATTGTGCACTTATGACCCCCGATGTCAAGAGATGAAAGCAGCTGTTGGTGTGTTTGGGCGTTTCGTTTACCACTTCATGCACTTTCAACGCCAGGGGTTAACTACAGGAGGTATTGATGGATATGACTTCTTTGGGTGGGAATGAAGAAATTTTTGGCCAAATAGCCATCACATCAATACACAACCCATTGCCATATGCATGAGTAGAGCGAGTAGTGGAGTAGAGCCGGTGCTAAAACGGTCGACGTTTCCACTTTCCACGTGCACTACAATGCCCTGCAGTTCACCTCTTCATTCATCTAAAACTTGATAAGTCTTACAGTTAGTACTGGCGCTCGAATTGATATTTTAGTTGTATTCTTATGGATGCTATCGAAGTAATGGACCAAAACTTTTGTTATTCACATCTCTAGCCATCAAATCCATTGCAACCGTTTGGGCGAACGGAAGAGTACTTTTATGGATGCATAACGTATTGTAATTGAGAGTAAGTCATACCGTATACGCACTCATATCGAGTGCGAGTATAGCTGTAGTATAGATGACCATAAATTAGCTCTTCTCATAGCTTTGATGGCTCTGATCGGGTAAATGGTTGAAAGTGAATAGATTTGTCGGAGCACTGGTAGAGAGAATACACGCGAAAATACAATCAGCGCTCATATCGTGATTGAGAGACTGATATTTCCGAATCCGAACATTCAGTTTACTGTATATTAAATAGTAAGGCGGGAGAGTAGGGGAGGGCAGGAGAGGACCGGAGAGGGCAGAAGCTCCCAATTTAAAGCCAAGCATCAGCACTGGAAGCAAATGTTTGGCTAATCCTCTCAATTCTCAATCATATTATTATTCATATTTTGTTTACTTGTTTGGACTCTCGTATTGATAGTTAAGCCAATGCCTATTTGACTCATAAATAATGGTAATCCCGTCACACCATTTCAACATTTTTGTTATATTGCGTCCAAAATTGGTTCAAATATTTTCCCACATATGCTTCGGTTCCAATATTTTCATTATTATTCATGTTTTTACAAACTTATTGTGTTTTACTTAAAGTTCTTCTAAAGAACTGCTTCTATACTGAATGACGTATTGCTGTATAGCTATAGTAATTGTATTGAATATAATATAATAATAACTCTTATTTCCATTTCCTGTCTATGTTTTGCAACACTCAAAACTCAAGACCATCTAATAGTGTAAATCTTTAGAGTTGGCAACAATGCGAACAATCATAAAAACTAATGTCTCTCAACATTGGCAATGATGTGGCGATAAAGCAAACGATTTGACTTTAAATAGTTGGCTAAGCAAACAGAGTCACATACTTTGCATGTTATACAGTATGCCTGTATTCACTGTATTGACTGTGAGGGCAGAGAGAGTGGCAATAATGCAATAGTTGTGCCAATACTGCACTCCACCTGCTATTCCTATTGCCTAACTCAGGCTAACTAAGCACTGAGTGTCACATATGTCGAACTCACTTCATATAGAGAGCCAGTGGTCCGAAAAGAAAGCCAATGATCAACACTAATGCATATTCAACTCAATCCACAAATGCAGTCATACTTTTCATCCTTATTACTAACTTTTCATACTTTGTATTACTGCAGATGTGTTTGAATTGACTGAAAAGCTTAAAACTTGTTGATAGGGCGGAGATGTGATGTAATATTGACGTCTAATTGTGATGCCTTAGGGAGACTATAATGAAGGAGTTTTCAAACAATGCTTCCGTCAAACAGTTCAGTCAAAACTAATATATATTTTGATTTCATAAATCCCTTGCATTTCAATTCACTCTCACTTTCGTCAGTAAAGTTTAAGCTATATATACATTCATTATATTCATTATGTTTTGTTTAATAATTGAATTATATTTCCAAATAGAGCCAAATAGAGCCAAATAGAGCCAAATAGTGCCAAATAGTCGGCTCAATGGTTAAGACGAATACAGAGGCGATAATGCCTTTACGGATGAGTTTCTTGTTTGGCATTGAATAGCGAAAAGAGGAGAAACCCATCACTTTTTATTTGAAAATACTCTGCAGGAGGTCTTTAAATGCACGTGCGGACCAGTTCGGCGTGAATATGCCGGGGTGCTAATTGTTGCCATTCACCAACAAATCAATAGCTCCAACCATTTCGAACGTTTCGGTTCTAATCTCAACTTCACTGCTCGCAGTAGTTAAGAAAAAGTCAACCATTACTTCCAAACCATCTTTAAGAGATCCAAAGATATGACTCAAAGTTATATTTATTTACTCGAAATAACTTTAACTGCACCTCAACTTAGCTCAACTCAACTGAACGGAATGTGAATAAAATAAACTACAATTCAATTCATTCGATTGCTTTTAAAATGTACACAGTTTATATCTACTGTATATTTAAAAATTATACTGTACAGTATATTTGCATTACGTTTGTGCTTAAAACGATTTTTTGAATATCTATAAATTGCATTATATCGTTAATTAGTTTTATAATATAATTTTTAATTTATAAATACCTAAATTTTATAATAATTAAATAAATTAAAAATTTGTTAAAATAAACTAATTTGTTTAAATTTTACAAAATTTAGTTAAACATTATTTTAATATTTATCCCTGTAACGAAAGAGAAGTAAAAGGTTTAAATAAATTTCAATACACTACTGTATGTATACATTATCAACATAGTTTTATTTGAACGCAATGAACAAAAAGCAGTTAAAATGTTAAAATGTTTTTATTTATTTCGCTGAAATCATTTAGAAGTTAAACGACTGTAAAATTAACGCTTAAATTGACTTTTAGTTGACTTTAAACTACTTATGTTTTAGGATTTTACTAAAACCCAACCTAAAAGATATTTTTGGATAAATGTCTATTTTGAACTATTGATTAAAACTGTTTTGTTTAAAAATGTATATTAATCATAATATTTATTTAAATTAAATTAAAGTATTATTCAATTCAATATCAGGATGTCGAAGATCGAACAACCCTGGGTGGGGATATGGGAGGGATATATACTTTCAAATTTTTGGCCAAAATCCTTGGAAGGGGGTATATGCGGGGTAAAAACAAATAAGTTTAAAATTGCTTTGATTTACACTGTTTTTAACCAGATTTAAACGGGATTTAGACTAAATTAAGGCAATTAATTGTATTTAAACTTAATTTAAATTAAATTAACCGAATTTAAACCGGGGTTAACAACACTTTAAGTTAAATCTACTCAAAATTAGCACAAAAAAGCCAAAAATTTTTGCTTGTCGCCAACGGCGGCTAGCAAATGTTAAGGAGGCGGGGTTTTTGCTCTCCTCAAAATCTGGGGGGGGGGGGGTAGAAACAAATTTTAGAATTCTGGGGGGGGGGTAACAAGCTTATTCTCATTCGACATTCCTGTTGAATGCTTTATTAAAATTAAAACATTCATTAAATTAATTAATTTGAATTTTTAATTTAAAAGTAAAAAGTTAAATCAAATTAAAACAATCAATCCTAATTTTAAGTAAAAACTTTCCAAGCAAATTTAATTTAATTTATTGAACTAAAAGATTTTAAAAATTTTAAATATACTGTAAGTGAATATAAAGTAAAATATTAAAAGTTGTATTAAACTAATTTTGTTAATAACATATTATTTTTTAATTAAAATTTTAAAATAATTTAAAACTAATAAATAATTTAGTTTTATTTAAACTTATAATCAAACGAGATTTAGTAAGCAATGCCCGCCGGTATAGTTGAGCGCCGGTATAGTTGAGCGCCGGCACACGTGCTTCTATTGAGTCTTAATCGGTACGACTCACTGATTGCAAACTATAACCCAAACCCTTAACCCTATGCACTCTATTCTTCTAATACAAAACGCATACGAATTCAAATTCGCATAAATTTCAATCGAATCAAATATAGCGTAAATCAGAAATTACTATTGAATTACTTTTTCTTACGTTTAGTCGATATTATTCTATTTATAGGCAATTCAACTATTATTTGGTTGAGTTTGTGTTTGAACCAAAGCGAACAAAAGTGTGTGCCTACCGGTCCTCTTCGCACTGACACTATGTTTTTTAACGATTGAGTTTAGAAATCCTTTTTTGTGCTAAAATTCTTTTGCAAACGTGTCTCACATCTGCATCTATTTCATGCTTAAAGCGATTGAGATCCAGGTCTGGGAATCACAATTGCGAATGAGATGACAATTTCTGGTCATTTTTCATGCGATCCCCTCTCGAAAAGAAATTGGCAATACTTTTGTGCCGATTATTGCATTTTTATTCAGTTGCGATGCAGTTGTGTTGTGTTGAGTGCAGTTCACCTGCATTTACGTCATGCCGTGCGATAGACTCAAAAGAAACTGTTCGTCAATAAGTTGAAAATCTGTATACAATAGGATGAGCCCATAAATCCTAATTTGCATATAGGGTGCAAACTAGTGTAGTGCCCATACCAGCCATACCAGCCTCCCAACTCACAATAGACCTGATCTGAATGCCAGCTGAGAATTATCAGCGCAAACACTCAATTCTAATTCAATATTCAATACTAAGCCAAAGCTAATGCAAAGTAATTATTCAAATTTGAAGTCAATTAAGTTTAACAGAATATTCAAACAGTTTTGTTCAATCATTACAATTCTCCAGTTTTTTCACAATATTTAAAACAAAACGAATGAATGATTGAAATAATCACAAAATACACAAATAAAGGTACAAATTATTAAACGTGTATGCAAGGTAATATAAATCAAATTAAATGATTGTTTATATAACTTAATTGAGTATTGCTTCAGGAATCTTAATCTAAAGACATTAAAACAAATGCTTTGTTTGTCTTTTATTTGACAATTAATTAATAATTTCAATAAAAATTCACAAAAATCTCAGTTTCAATACTCGGAAACTAAAAAGTTAAAATTCATTCATATGTTTGATAGTGTATTGATTTATTATAAACACATTTTACTTGTTATTCGTTACATAATTCAACTAAATTTACTTTTTATTTAATTTATATATTTATACAATATTTTAATTTACAGTTTTATAGATATATTACGTATTATAAGAAATATAAAAAGAAAAAAGAAAAGAATGTTTGAGAAGAGCAATGAAAAAAGCGAAAGAATAGAAGGGAATGGTAGCTAAAAAAGATGTTTGTGTTTAAATAGGAACTCATCGAGTCATTGAGATCATGTCAATGAAGATTGGGTTTATGTCCAGAGAGTACCTCAATATACAAATTGGTTTTGTTTTTTGAAAAAGCATTGAATGGTTTGAAACATAAATCAAATAAAGTTTAATAAGATATCACATAATGTTTTACAATTTACAATCAGTTAATGATAGGTATAATACAGTCTTCAGATAACACACATGTCTTGAAATACCAATATTTTGTTTCTCAAAAATATATTGCGATTCAGTATTCCTTCACAATCGGGAGTAATGTTCGTCACAATCCACGGGTCTGTCTATCGTAAGCACCGGTTATTCTTCGAACGCATTTCTGTCCACAAAAGACGATCTGATTATGAGTTTCATCGAACCATAAGTTATATAACAAATGACATATTTTTAATTAATTGTCAATTACTGGCAGAACCGGCTCTTTCTGGACTCAACTCTGTTTGGTGTTTCTTTCGCAACTGTAAAGACAGCAAAAAATACAAATCAATATTTATTTTCTAGCCAGTATCATTTTTAGACAACTTCTAATGTAATTGTGTTTCTAATTGTTAAAATAGAAGAGCGAACGACATAATAGATCGAAAGCAAACATTTGGAGTTATGATGCGCTGCACTCAAGCCATCACTCAATTTGATTATATGCCAGACATTCAGATTTGAAGATTTATTTTCCATTAATGGTTGTAAAAAATGATGTCGCGATTGGATTAGTTGTCGAAAATATTTTAAGCTTTTGATTATCATTCGCGCATTAAAACGCTTTTAGTTTTTGATTGTTAACAGTATTTGAGTAACAATTTCAACATTTTTATCCTACAATTAGATACTGTAGTCGAGTTAACAGTTACATAAAACCCGTAATTATATGGTCTCTAACAGTAATAAGCATTGAAATGATGATCTCTAACAACAAAACCCAGTTGTCTGGTCGCGTGTCACTCAACAGCACCAGCAGTGGCCGACCAACAGAGGCCGTGTGCCACTAAATGCAAAAATGCAGATTTGGCGGCAGTTCGCCCCAAACACCCGCTCCGACCCCCAAACTGCTATAATTACGACTTCGACACTCGCTCTCTCTGTTTATATCATCTCATTCCAGGCCCTCTACGGCACTGCACAGTTAGCCTGCACTTCTCTTTTGCCAAATCGCTCATTTCGCTCAATATTTCAATAAAATCCTCCTTTCATTCCCTCTCCACTCGGCTCTGCCTCTGCCTCTCCCTCTCCTCCTCATCCACTTCGACGCGTATTACTAATACAACTCAACTGTAAGTCAAATGAAAAACGACTGAAAATGTGAATACGAGTCATAGCGAGACAGGGAAAGGGATTTTGAATTTTTAGGATAAATCCGAACTTTTTTAGAGAAAATCAGCGGTGCGTGGGATGTGAACGGAATAACATATTCTTTCTATTTATGCCATTTATTGAGTTATCGGTCACTCAAATAGTATTACTTTTTTGGAAAGAATAGAAAAATCTATTATAATTAGCTCTTATACACAGAATTTAAACGTATTTAGTGTTCGATACTATTTAATGCTATTAACTCAGAAATACACAAAATATGGAAAAACATGAAAAAAGTATGAATTTTCGAACTGAGAAATGTGGGAAAATTTGAATCTACAGCGAGTGATGTGTGCGTGTCGTTCGGGCGCTTCCATTGCTTTGATATTAATTTCTATTTTAATATCTTTATACTTGAAATGAGTTTGAATTGAATGAAAGCGAAGAGAGGTTTGGAGGTCTTGAGTGGGAGACTCATGAAAACACAGTTTTGAATAAAATTACTTTTAGACAAATAGAGTGTATCAGACAATTCAAAATTAGATACATTCGATGTTTGCGTTTTGTTTGCCATTCAATCCAATGCAGGCGTAATCACAAAAACTATTGCTATCTTTTCCCACCAAAACTCAATCGAAACAGTGTCGTAGGCAGTGGTGAAGTGGCCGGTAAGACGCGTCAGGTGTATGATAAGTGCTATCATAAGCAGAGTATCAGTGCTCACATTATGTAAGTGTTAGATGGCTGGGCTCGCACGCCAGCCACGAAAACATACAGTACAAGTGCCTAACATTGAAGACCCGACAAAGCCTGAGCCGACAGCACCGACAGCACAGCTGGAAAACGGTGTTTGGAAGCAGTGATAAGGTTTGCTAAGTTATGGCTAAGTTATGTCGCGTGTGTACAGACATTGACAAGTTTTTTAAAACAAATTAGAAAATGTCGTTCCTCTGCCGCCCTACAGCTGCACACATATGGACAATACGCCAGTCTTAGGCCAATTATGTTTACAATCAAATTATGCGCTCTATTAAGTCGTCGAACAAAACACTTCAATTTCGACTCTACTGTCAGTTCGCGAAACAATCTATTGATTGCAGACATAGTGTATACGAAAGAGCGATCAAAGCTTACCTCTGCTTCCGCTTCGGCCTGTCTTTCTTGAGCCGCTTTGAATATTCTCTGTCTTTCCTCCAGTTCACGCATCCGAGAGTTGTATCGATCCATTTGCTCCCGAAGTATGGCGTCCTCTATCGCCCCCCTCTCCTCGTCGTACTCCAGACACGCCACTCCGTCCAGCCTTTCCAAGTCCAGCCAACCTCTCCATCGCACACACACGCCATTCATTATCATTGTTGACTTGATGTGCACCTGAATGTAATGAAAACAATTAATTAGCACAAGAGCTCATCATAATTTACTATAACCATTCATTAGATTTAATTACGCGAATTGTTTTAATTTAAACCTAAAATATATAACTTTTTAATTATAACTCATTTACAGCATTAATATGTAGTACTGACACACTATAAGAGCCATTGAAAGTGAGTTAATTAAGTCGAATTCAAGGATATTTTTAGTGTAAAGTTTTTGCGTTAAAATAGACTAAAATAAATGATTGCATTGTTCTTAACGTAAAAATCGAGAGAAGTCTTGTCTCATAAAAATCAGTGAAATAAAGAGTATATGAATTGAAGTTTTGAGCTCTAAAAACAGTGCAGTTTATGTAATGTAGTTGAGAGCGGAGTTAGAGTTGAATCTTATGTAGCAATTTAGTGGTGCGGATATGGCTCATGATCTCATCATTATCTAAGCTTGACTTTTGTTTTATTAGTATTCGGAGCACTTTTATACGTTTGAGTCGTTAGAAACCTTATGATTAAGTTTTGTCGCTTTGCGTTCGCTTTCGATTGCTAACAGTTTTCGTTAATATTCGACAATTTTGAGCCATTTTCTGCTTTGAGTTCAACGAATCATTTTAGATATTATTGCGTAAAAAGTAAGCTTTGATTCTATGCTAAGACTTGTCAACCATCTCATCGAGACGTCTGCAACCGCTTTCTCTTTACCTAAATATCGACTTAATGTTAATCGCAGACACAATAACAAAGTTTATTACAATTTATTCCTATTTTCGATATAACTTGTTTTCAACGATAAATTTAATTTGTTTCTCAATTTTGTAATTATTTATTTAATTTTGAATTCTTTAAAACCCAATTGAATGAAATGAGTAAACCTTTGATTTTGATTCGAATGAATGACTAAATTGAAAATTAATATAAATAAACAAATGATTAATTCAATTGTATTATTCAATACTGTATTAGAGATTGAATGGAATTGAATGAAAGAACATAAACCACAAAATTCTGTTAAGAAAATGTAATAAAAGAAATGTTTTGTTGAAAATCATATAAGAGTAGTAAGAATTGCATTGTTGTTGGGAAGGCCTGAAAAGTGAACATTTGTTTGTTGGCAACACTTTATGTATTTTGTGTCGCGTGTTGTCTATATTAACTGAATCAGCGGTGCATTGATGGCATCGTTAAGTGAAATAATAGAGAAATACATAATTACGACAAAACCTATTCTTGTGTGCAATGGATATGAATATTAAAGTTTAAAATCTCAAAACAATAGTTCGAAAGTATAGCAAAAATAGGCTTTTATTTGCGAATCACGTCTTTATTTGCTTCTATAGATTCGTTGATTGCGATGAACACCGCATAGGCTTTTGCCATTCGCCGCAATGTGTGGAACAGCTTCGCGGAACAGCACTGGAGAAGAATCGATTGTCATGACAACAGTGGCACTGCTGAGGGTTAGGGCATAGAAGTGATCCAAATGGTGGAACGAAGATGAGATTCCATCGATGAAACCTCTCTTACGCTGCACTGTCTTAATAGCAGAGAGTTTAGTAGAAGAGCTGTAGAGCTGTAGAAGAGCTCTCTTTTGTTGAGCGGCTTTTCAACTAATTTTATTGATCTCTACTCCACTCTAACGATGCGAATGCTATCGTTGGCTCTCTTTCTAACTCAAAAAGCTCTTCAGTTCTGACGGCATCGCAATTCATATGAAAACAATTGGCCAAATCATGACATTCGGCACATACTCTTCGATACAGCACTACAACACTAAACACTCATATATTTATTGAATCAAAATATTTTTTAAAACAAAAACATCAACAAAACAAAAGTCAAAAGTAGTTCAAAAATTAAATTTATTTTATGAGTTCATAAATGTTTTGTTTGTTTCGTAATTATACTCATATTCGGTGTAAAGTTTACTAAATAAACCCGAAATAGACTCAACATATTCGCCAAAATCAATAACAAATATTCAGTACTTTTATAAACAGTTATAAGGAAATGGAATTCATATTCAGCGATTCCTACCGACTCTGGAGTGTACATATGCTAACTTAACTTCAACCAACTATTTGTGCATTTTGTATAATCGGATAATTGCAGTATTGCTAGCATTACTAGACTAACAGTGCAAACGGAGGTATTGCTCATTCGGTGCCCATAAATATGTAAAATTATATTTATTGCGAATAATTGATAGAATGAAATGTCAGACGAGAGGCACTAATACGTCGGAAATGCTATTGTTTGACATAAAAGATTTGAATGGCTTTCTGTCACTCTTGCACTCTAACACATACCTAACTCTGGTTAGAGTCTACAGTAGTATAATATAACACAAGGATTTACATCTCTGCTCGGATACGCCCAAATGTGTCCTCAGATATCACACAATCAGTTCCCAACTCTTGCGAGGGATTTGTCGCTATGGATACCAAATATTTATTTCTACTTATATTGGAAGCGATGCCCGACTCGACTCAAGATATATATATAGAGAGAGTATAGGCAATGCCTTTGACACGCGTTCCAAAAGCGAATTAATGGACGCCTTTCGGCATAAGTGATACCAAACTCTGAAAAAACGAATGAAACGACTGAAACGAGTGATACGAATGAAAAGACACGCTTCAGAGCTATTCGGGTCTGTTGTTTGCCTGCATAGAAGGACAAGAGGGTCAATAGGATGGATGGATGGCATGGCATGGCATACCATTTATATGCTGGTCTCTAATGTGAATTTGATTGCAGGGATTCGAGATCTCAACTCATGTTTAGTGTTTTACATCTAATACTTCCAATAGTTATATCAGTTATATGTTATGCATCAAACTCTCACTTAATAATTGTTGTAAAAAACAGTATTAATACTGAACTTCACTTTTCTAATGGTTGTACTCCAGAGTAATTTTAATAAAGCAATGCAAAACACTCATCACTTCAATTCAATTTCCAAGTCCTCATTCACTAAAAACGACATTTCCCAGTTTTCACGCTTTTGTTTATTGCAGAAGCAATACAGTTTTTGCAAATTCATGATTTAATTTAAATAAACGTAAAATTAGTTTTATAATATATTAGTTAGTTTAATATTATATATATATAAGAACTTATTATAGAATTTCATGCAAACACTTTAATTTATAACTTTATGCTATGATTATTGCAATTAAATTATTTTCAACTCAATAGTAAAACTCAGTATATATTACGCTATTTATAATGTATATTTTTAAAATGTATTTTTACTAAATTATATATATATTTATATCTATCGATACAGAACTGAAACTGCATTAAAATTCGTGACTTTAGTGAATAATGATAAGCATAAGAAATGCACAAAAATATTGCTAAAATATATCTATTAAACTGCTTATACATATTTTCAAAATTTGAGTAAAATCTGAAAAAAATTCTACTCATTTAAATTTTTTACAATTAATTATATAAATTTATATTAATTACAAATAGGAAATATTGAATTGATTGGACCATCAATTGGATCATAACATTGAAACAGTTTAATACTGAAATTATTTATTTGGAAAAACAATTTTCGTACTGTTATGTTGTGTGAGTGTGAGAGAGACTGTTATTTATAGCAAAACAAAACTGTAAGTCATGGACAGTAACTATAATTTTGTTATTCTATTTGTGCATTGCGTGCACTGTAAGTGAGGCCTGAGTGCGGCTCTTCATCACGAAAGCAAAGGCAACCAATTTTTGAGACCCAAGGCATCACTTTTTAGCATATATTCGAGTGTTGAGAGCACTTGGATATAAGAGAGTGCTCTGCTATTCAAGTATTTAAATGTATTGACGCTGTAATGGTTGCGATGAATAATTTGTAATTTACATCAGATCTGCTAACTCTACGTTAATTACAACTGCAATTATGGCTATATATATCATTTGGAGTCCTAACGTATCAATACAATCATTACATAAGATGCCAACACTCCAACACAACAAACCTGCAACACCTGCCGGTCTGTTACCGAATATATAATAGTTATTCGGATTGAATATAATAACGACATTAATATTCAAAACATATGGAAAGCGATAATTGAGAGCTTTTGTCGTTTATTTAGCTACAGATCGACACGCATTGGTGCCTAATGTCGATATAATGAACTTTCATCAAACAAATCAAACAATTCTAATGAATCATATTTTATTCAATGCAATCGATCGCTACTAATGTTTGTATTCTCCGATTTAATACATTTTTATTTATTGCCCACTATTTCTACAGTTGATTCATTCAAACAAAAGCTAATCAAATGTAAGTTTAAAAGTAAATTATTTAATGAAACTGTCGTTTCGTTTACATTAAATTTGATTTGAAGTATTGAGTTGATTCAGAAGGAAATTAATGTTGCAGGTGCTGGCTCAATACATGCACAGTGTACAGTACAGTGCTCTATTGACAATGCAAATAGCAAGCATTGAGTATATACTGAGTATTGTACAGCATAATGTGATGTATGATGACGTATGTACAGTATGTATGGCTCTTATCCATCTCTAGACTCAATTTAATGAACAGAATTTGTCACTCAAATCAAATCAAATCAAATTAAGTTATGACAAACTATTGGCTAAATAGTGCTTTAGATAAGAAGTGTTTACATTAACTAAAATTTTGTTTGAATTAATGCAATAAAAAATTAAAGCAAAGGCTCTAAAGTTCATAAAGAATTAAATTAATGACAAAGAGATTTAGGAATTCTTTTGCATATTTTCCGATTCTCACTCATCAAAGAAAAAATGTTTTGAAGAGCAATAGAGTTGTAGTTAAAAACATTGCTTTAAATATAAACATGAAATGTTGATATGTGGCCGAAAGCTATACTCTCATGCATTTGTTAAATGGTTTAATTGCTGTACATATTGTTGTTTGCAGTCGAGAGTTGAGTTGAAGTAATATTATAGCAGTTATGACCCACTGCTCACTCACTATTGGCAACAATCCATTCCCATATAAATAGTAATTTTAAGAGTTGGGTTAAGTTTATGATTTCGACAATGTGACTCTGTGTGACTCCCTGTGCCTCTGCAGACTGCCTGTGCTATAATGCGAATGTGATAGTGCAGAGACCCCCGTTGAATACACTCCTTGGGTATAACTCGAAACAAATACATTTTATGGCATCGTTTTAGCCGTTTTGCAGTTTCAGCCGTTTTAGGTGTCGTGTCGTCGCTCCTCTTTGATCACTGCACAGATAGCACAGATACGACCATCCATTCCATCCACTGCCATCCAGCCAGCCTACCATCTTCGCCAATCACTGATTTACTGCTCCCTCAGTGGTAAAGACCAAACACTGGCAGAGATGTGCAGAATATTCTTTTAGCCTCAGAATGCAGTCGAGTATTCGGTTACAAATTGCAAACCATTGCCAAACTCTGCTCTTCTGAGCATCCATTCCAATGGCGGCACTGTCTTTATTGGACTGAAAGAGCGCCGGAAGGAATGTAATAAATGCCTGTATGTGTAGGAGTGATCAGTTTATAGTTAAAGAAATACTTTCTTTGCTTTACCACACTTTTCATGTGTTATCGTTTATTTTAAATGCTATTCCAGTCAAACAATTTGAAAAAACCAAACAATTATTAAAATCGAGACAATAGTTGGAATGCAGTGTTCGATAAGAAGTTAAAACTAATGCAAATGAATTCAAATCAAACGGTAAGTCTAGAGATAAGCCTTGACTCACAGCACAGCAAAAGAAAGACTGGATTTGCAAAACAACAAATTTGGTTCCGTTAGTATAAATGGTTTGGTATAAACGGTTCATCATAATCATCACCATTTAGTTGTCAGACTCAGAACACTTATATTCCGTATTCTCACAAATCATGTATTGCTATCATAATCTAACCTATCATTTGAACAAAGTTTGATGTATTGTTTCATTCATACGATTAACTGTTTTAATGACAATCGTTAGTCAGTTGTGCGAAAATAACCGAAGAAAAGGAGAAGAAGAAGAAATAGATTTTAATTTATATGCTCTCTCTCTCTCTCTCTCTCTCTCTCTCTCTCTCTCTCTCTCTCTCTCTCTCTCTCTCCCCTTCTGTATAAGAAGAACCTGAGCCTCATGTGCATATCGCCAGTGCCCGCACCTGACGGATAGCTAAACTAAGAATTTTTAGCAATTTAAGGTTTGGAACTTTAATTATAGCCCTTATAACTGATGGATCCGTTCAGAACAAGACTAAAGACTAATTCGGGTATAAATGCTGTGAATGCAGTGAATGCGCATATTATGACTGTTATTATTATTGTTGTATTATTTTGAATCCAGTCTCGACTATCACACAGACTGTTATGCAATTGTTTAAGAGTTGTGATATAATAGTTAAATCAATTATTCTCATGTATGCCATGTTTGCCACCTGTTTTTCACATGGATGAGAGCCAGGTCTCGGTTCTGTTTCCTTTTCTCTGGCAGTCGTTCTCTGCGTTTATTTAGTGATAATGAGCTCTCTTTACGCACTATTGAGAATACAATACGTGTTCGACTCGTTATTAACTCAAATGCTTATAAACTCGAAGACATCGCTTATTATTATCTTTATCTGAAAGCGCATCCAAACGCATATATTGGCGATAAGTCTCAACTTCAAATACATTACTGCATTACTTCAAATATTAATAATATGTGCTATGAGTTGCAACTTATGCATAACCTCTGCTTCTGTATACCAATAACAGATTACTTGATTAATAGTGCGTTTGCCTTAAATTATTATACTTTAACTCATTTTTAATTTTAAAACTAAATAATACGCATCGACTTAATTATAAACATAAACATAAATTTTATTTTTTACAAAAGGCACAATTTTTGACGCGAGCACAAATATCATATCTATTTTTTGTGCCGGAGCTTAATATTCAAACATGTCTTTCGGCTCGTCAAGTCGAGTGCACATTAGTATAACTCTTAGCTCTAAACCATATAATAAAAATTCTATCATTAGTTATAACTAATAAGTTATTGTGCAGTCTCTGTAAAATATTCGAAAAACCTTCTGGTGCTCTTTGAGATGCTCTCTGCATACTAAACACAATACTACCACTGATTTAAAGAATTTATTTAAAACGATTAGTTGGACTGCAATTTGCATCAACAAACTGTTCGATCATTTATGCCAATAGCCATCTGTACGCCTGATATAGCGATCGTAAGTACATTGAATCGAATTATCGGTTTTGTTAAATGTGTTTAAAACTGAATAATTATTTCAATGAAATGCTCTTCGCGTGTAATGACTACAGTTAGAGATTGTGAGTAATAAAGTGATTGGATTCGATCCTACCTTTCCTTGTTCTTTGTCGAAATCACAGCCTTCACTATATCCATTAGCACAGGGACTAAACACAAGTTGTAAGTTAGTGCCGGTCGCTATAAAGGCCTGAAAGCGAAACAAAACGAACAAAAATGAAAATAAATACCAAATAATTAAATGTAATTTTTAGGATGAGCTCAAGATATTATTTATTGCTATTTTGTCTGCCTTTTGCTAACACTAAGCAGTAGTAACTCGTAAGGTATGGTATGGGCCGGCAAAGAGGTATTGGAAGATCTATCATCGCAGGCAGTGCTGCACTGAGTCTCAAATTTTGCTCATTTAAGTCGAATATAATTGTGGCCGAACCCACGCGCCCGGAGATTACAGACTAACGAGTTATGTGTAGTTATGTTTTGCCTTAATTTCTTTTAGCCACAGATCACTCTGGGAGGGGACGGCAGGAAATGCACATTACATTGCTCTAGTCTACCCCAGTCTACTCCAGCTCTTTAACATAACTATACTTTTTATTTAAGATAATAAAACACTTGAAAACGAACGAAATGTTTTGCACTGATGGGCATCGGTCTGGATGTGGCAAACATTGCAATTATGATTAAAATATGATACGACTTTCACAAGGCTTTCGAAGGCTTGCCCTCACTTATTAGGATATGAAGGATATGGATGAGCCCTAACCACCACTGCCATTACCGCTAACACCGCACCGGCATAATCCAAACAAATAATTGTTTGCAGTATTGCGTTCATCTTACTAATAGGGGCTCACATATCGAGCACAGTTAGCAAGTTTGTGCTAATCGACTACAAGAATCAGATTTTGTTAGCAAAACAAACCGAAAGTTTTCATTTCAACTCAAATTCCGGAAAACATTGAATACATTGCAAACCAAAAGAATTTTTTGATGGAATAAATATTTATCGTTATATTGCTATAAATTTATTTAAATTTGAAGGCATTGGCCAACACTTACCGCTTCTGTATGACCTTCTCGGCACCCGTTTTGAAACCTAATTTGTCTTTCCTCTAGAGGTCGGTCCCGATAACCAGTATATCTGACCTGAAATATAACACAAGAATTTGATTCTATAGCCGATCACTAATAACTACAACAGAAAACATCACAAATAGTCACAATTGAATGGTTCTAATGAACCAAACCATCAGATTGTTGGACATATCACACCTCACTCTCGCGGGAAAGTCTTCGGAAGAGCTCGTCGGACTCAAACTTAGACTTCTGGTCAGTGACCACCCTGGGCATTTTGAAGATAAATCGAGGCAATTGTTCAAAGATAGTGGGCGTCTCGAAGGGCAACATTGTTGTGGTGTTGAGCACAAGTAGTGTTGAGTCGGTTGTGTTGAGTATTGACTGGAATTGCTTATTCACTCAATTCCAAAATGACATCACTTTGAATGCAAAGATGTCTTGTGTTTGACAAAAGGCAAGTGTCTGTCAAAGAAAAATCTATCAGTTTGTGGGTGAGCCGGTCGGCCGCAAAAAGTTGCCACTATTGCCACTACAGCCAAGTGCAAGCTCTCAGACTCGCTTCCCATTGGACCAGCAGTTCATCAGCAGTTACCACTTCGCGGAACAGGATTACCCCAAACCAACGATAACCCATATATTGGTTGTGCGGATTGGACCTTAGGGGGAAATGGGGCGGTATGTGGTGCTCCTGGTTTGTATGATGTGCTGCAGCGCATGCGGTCGTATGTATGGATTGGTATGGATTGGTATGGATTGGTATGGATTGCAATCCATTGCCATCGCTTGCAATGCTATGAAATGGTATGAAATGGTATGAAATGGTGTGTATTTGTTGATACTTCAGATCTGAGTCTTATGTTTGCTCGCAATTGATTAGCTCTTGTTTGACAAGAGTTCTGTTTAGTTATGTTTGCACACAACACACACCAGTCCTCCAGTCCTCACATCCCTCGCAGTCCTCACAATCCTCTCAGTCTTTGCTCTCAAAGTCAGAGTTTGTAAAAAAGCTTTTTTAACAGAAGCTGTTCTCCAACTTGTGTTCGAGTAGTGCTAATGTGAAGTCTTGACAACATTGACAACAGTTTCATGACTTAACTACAGCACAACTCAAGACAGTACTCATTCAGTAATTCCTTGCCTTCGCCGCAAGCTCTGTGTGATTGCACTGAATCACTGCCTTTCAGAGTAGACTACGCGGGCTCTGTAGCCGCTCTCTTCTCAACTACTGTTCCTCTATTTCAAGATTAAATAATTTTTAATATACCTAATGGTGAGAGAAAACATCTCACTCCACAACTTACTAATGATTTGTGGTCTGCAGTTACACAACAAACACTATATTTACAAAATATTAAAATCATTAATACTTCAAATGGTAATCCTGTTAAGCAAATCTTACAAATATGTAATAAAATTATATCAATTGAAAAATGTTGTGTAAAGTAAAACTCATTAGCTCTTCCACAAAGTCACGAAATTGATTTATTTTAATATTTGTTGTATTCATTTCATTTCTGTTTCTTAATGTATATTATTTTAAGCCTCTTTTGATACTTATCTTAAAATATTCTAATTTTCTAATCAAGAAATAATAATTTGAAGTAAAATTATTTAACAAAACAATACAAAATTATTATTTAAAATTATAATAATTAATTATTATTATAATTATTTGAAAACTTACAACTGTTTGACTGCATTAAATAAGTTAGGAATAGTATACTGTATTTAATATAAAAAATATTAGTTAAATCTGATTAACACTAACTAACAATTTAGAGCTTAAGCAACAAAAAACGCAGAGAAAGGCATTAGAATTAGTGAATAGATGGGAAACTTTATAATTGATGAAAAATTGAGTTTTCTCTTCTGTTCCCTATTGTGTTAAAGTTGTGTTTCATTAGATATGCAGTATTTGTATTGTGTGTCTGCGCTGATGGTCGCGTGTCTGTCTATTTGTGCCAATTTTAGGGTTCGTCCGATTTTTGATTTAAAGTCAGAATAATTTTTAGAATCGCTAATAGAGCTGTAACGGTAGGCCCAACAGTGGCGTAAATGCCTTACAAAATGCTAACCTTTTAATCTAGTCCAAGGCATGTCCAACTCTTCTTTTGTGCCAACCCCTCCCCCTTTTGCACGCTTCACAGCACACAATGCTTTGCTTTTGTAAATCTAGTCAAGCACAAGGGGGGAGGAAGGGGAGAGAGAGAGAGAGAGAGAGAGAGAGAGAGGGAGAGAGAGGGAGAGAGGGAGAGATGAATCAAAGTTGAATGCAATGGCAATGCTGTCAAACAGAGCTAATGCTTTGCATAGCATAGCCTTCACTGCTTTTATGCTCAAAAGCACATATGTTTTGATGCTTTTGATGCTCTTATTATATTATACACTATTATATATATTCTGTATTTTATTATACTATTATAACAGAAAGACTTCTCACTTTACTTTCTATTACTTACTTCTAAATTCTGTCTCTCAATCATAACATCTTTTATGAGTTATTCCCGAAATAAACACATAAACACATGAGTCGTAAAGCGATCCCCGTTTCCAATATTTGTATCGCTTTTCCATTCGTTTATTCAATTTTTGGACCAAAAAATATTCTGTTCTTTCAAATAAATACAATTCTGTGCAGACATTGAGTCAAAGGTAAACGTTTGACATATTTTATCAACGCGTCAATCAATGTTTGCCTCTTTGGCTACTATTGTATGCCTAATAATAACAAAGTTATTGTATTTTCCAACAAAATGCTCCGAATTATATCAACCTTTTTAGAGAACCTCTGTCTCACTCTCTCCACATATAAGGCTTTCGGTACCAAAACCGCAGGTCTTAGTCACCCGACGAGCCGTCGAATCAGAGCCACTGCTGCGGGAATGAGGAGAGACTGGAGGACTAGAAGTGAACAGAAGAGAAGAGATGAATCATTAACTCGACTCAGACAACCAAATTGGATGGCTTTCAGCCATTTCTGGATTGGATCAGAATATACAATAAAACCAATAATACTATAGTCTATAGAATCACACTTTCAGACGACTTTACTCACTATTATTCGGTAAATATTATAAATATATTAATTGTCTTGATTTTGAACAAATAAACGCTAAACAACTATAAGTTTTATTGATATTTACAAAATAATTGAAGAAATTTGTTATTATTGGTAATAAACAGTTGATTGCTATTAAAACTAACGCTCAATCGATAAAATTGTAACTTAAAGAAGTAAATAATGCCTTAATTTATATACTATTGATATTTAGTTAATAAAAACAATAAAGTTTGATAAGTATTTAAAGAATAATTAATAGATTAAAATTTCAAATAAACCAATCAATTGCACACAAACTTGTATTGGAGCCACACAACAATATAAATATAATTAACTTATTTTTGTTGTTTTTAGTTTTTAAGCTAAAATCATAAATCCATATAAACAACAGAATAATTATTGTTTTAAAACTTTAATGTTTAGTTAGCATTACTCGAGTTTTTTATTATTCAAAACTTCATTATATTAACGCTAAAACCCAGTGATTCGTTACAACAATTTATTTCACAATTTTCTTTAGTTTTATAATTAAATACTTTTTTGTTGTAAAAAACACAGAATTTATTGACAAATGATTCAGAGATAAGATTTGAGTTATAAGAATAAACAGAAAAATTAACTTAAAATTAACAAAAAGAAAAGCATATAATTAAAATAAAGCAACTAGGCAAAAATGGTCAGGGTTATCATAATCTCGCGGCAATCTTTAAAAATTTTAATTTCTAATTTTGAAACTGAAATTTTTTTGAAGAGCAGATTTAAAATCTATTGACTGGTTGTTTGGGCACACCTTTTGAATATTATTTATAAAATTCAGTTATTAAATGTCAAAACTATTAATAACTTATGTTTGACTATAAATAAGTCAAATCGAAAGCATTTCTCATCGAAAGTCAAAACCTCCAGAAATTACAGTCTTTTTGAACGCTTTAACACTTTTTACCGCAAAAGACATTTCGGGTAAAAGAAAATAGTGTTCTCTTAAAGTACTTTTATTGCTCTTTCATTCGGTTTTATTTTTGCACATTTTGTTCAGATCTGCAAATAAACAGAAATACAAACTAAAGGCAAATGAAAATTATATGCTTTAAAGGTTTGAACTGAAGAACTGATGATTTATCTTCACTTTTACTTTGAAGGTCAGTAACTGAATAGCAGTTAACTAAGAGGTTTGCAAAAAGAGTTCGGTTGAGCTAATGGCTAATGGTGCCGACCTGGCCATCCATACATCTCAAGGAGTGAAGCACGTGCCTAAATGACCCAAAGGCCAGGAAGGCCGGGCAGGCGCTGGTGCTCGCAAACAATGTCTACAACTTGGCTATGGTTTGCAAAATTAAAACAATGCTCGTGTGGGCATACCTTCTCACATACCTTCTCCCGAGCCATACCTTATTTTGCTTTTATGCATATGAAGTGCAAAAACAAAGTGACCGCAAAACAGATGAGGCTTTAGAGCCGCTAATTAGCGTAGGATTCAGGCATTCATTACAACTACGCCTTCGATATCAACAGTGATTTTGGTTATTCTTTACCAACATTTTACGAATAATAAGTTTACTTTAAATATTCAATTCGAGTCAAAAAACGTTTTTCAAAACATCTCTGAATATATTTTGGTTTTTTGCCACAAAACCAAAATTAATTCTTTGAGAAGTTTTGCTGCTTTTTATTTCATAAACTTTTTTACTCTAATATACGCGTAAAACAAAATAAAGAAAAACTTGAATTGAAATCATTATTAAGTTTAATAATATGAATGCAAATGAGAGAAAGTGTTAATTAATTCCTTACATAATGTTTGTGGTGAACCTTAAATATAGTCGGGATTCCCGTGTGAGTCAAGTGTAGGTATTATACACTCGTTTGTGAAAAAGGTCTGAAATGTTTTTAAATTACAAAAACTGTCGAAATAGAAATGTAAAAGGCAATTTTTAATAATTATTTTTAAAATTGCTTAAAACATAACTTAAAAATACTGTAGGTCTTTTTGACAAATATTTTAAAATTAAATTTGGCTAATATATTATCATTGCAAATTTTCAGGATTAAAATTTAACGTCAGATTATAACATTTTACAATCAATTGATAAATGTAGTGAATATAATATCGATATTTTGAAATAAATATATGACTAAATTTTTAAAATTAATGAATATTTTGTATTTTGTACATAAATTAAATTATTAAATTGATTATATAAACACTAATTACAATTAATATATTTAATATTTTAAAATTAGATTATTACCGCTCTTTTTGTGGATAAATTTATGAGAATTTTGTAAGTGTTTCAGACTTTACTATTAGAGCTGTGCAAGGTCCGTCAGGTCAGCAAGGGTCCAGGGATAAAAAATGGCGGATTTTTTTAGATTTTTGCTTGAGAAGGGGTTTAGGGTAGGGTTTTCTCAAAAAGTTGTTATTTTGCCTATAACGCTTTTTAAACAATATTTGTAATTTTGTCCCTAAATTGGGGTTAAATTTAACTGAATTTAATCTAAATTTAGTTAATTTAACTAAATTTAACCCCAATTTTGCCATAAATTACCCTATTTTAAAAAACCTCCAAAAATACATTAATTTTTAAGAAAACTAATAAATTTGGCAACCGCCATTCAGCGACCGGAAAATTTTTGAAAGGGAATACCTGACTTTTCGCCACTGGGAAGGGTATTTTGCCTTGACCACCCTTGTACATTCCTACTTTACTATCAACGCTTACATTATATAAAAGTAAACACTTACAGTGCAAAAAACCAAGTTAGTTTTCACTATTTTTAATTAAAGATTATATAAATTTTATATTCAACAAAATCTTGGTACAAAAATTACAAATAGAAATGTTGTCCAATAACTTGTATAACAAATGTATTATTTTTTAATTCCATTGGTTTTATTAAAATTTAATATCTTATAAAAATTGAGATAATTTTGCAAATGAGTGTATATACAGTATATAAGAGTATTAAAGAATTATAAAACGATGTAATCTCGAAGACATCCGGTCAGAGAAGATAATGGTCTAATTGTCTGACTGTAAGTGCGAGTCAGTCTTGCAGATCACCGCCTAATAAATGTCTTATCACTCGTTATTGTGGCTTAAATTAACATTTGCTGAGCATTTGAGCGTTTATTTTCATTCAACTCAAAGCGAACCACTTTTTCTAAACTAATAATTAGTTTGACTTAAAATTTTAAAAACAACTTATTTTTTAAATAAAATTAAAAACATATAAAAAGTGGTAAAACTGAGTGAATGTCAAAACTCTATGAAACTAAAATCAGTGCTTGATGTTCACTAATGAAGTGGAGTTCACTATAATGAGTTGAACAAATTGATTGATGAATTGCTACGGTATCTCAATTCACAATAAATATTATATAATTATTTAAGACACGCGTCAAACGTTTCCATAGATTCAAACATTGCATTGATTGCCAGTATTGGTACGAATGGAGAGCCAACGCGAATCACATCATTAATTTCAATGCATTAACAAAAGCCTTTTCACTCGATCTGATGCCCAACTGCTGTGAATTTTTTTCGTTTGGATTCTCTTGTTTTGCCCCTCTTTTTAAAAGCGAACCAAAAATATTGTAATTTATAAAATGCTTTACAAAATGTAGAGAAAACAGTATAATTAGTCTTCTGTCAGTGACCTTACACTAGACTAAGCGCACTGTTAGGGCACGGATTGTCTTATTATCTATCGATTGCACGGATTCTAAATTTAATGATACAATTGGTCTAAAAATGTATTCTTTTTAATAATCGTATAATATATACAGAGATTGTGCAAACAATACAATATATATCTATACTGTATCTGAACTCAAATATTCCCAATTTTTATTCAAGTTTTGTCATTGACCTCATGACACAATCTCTCTCTCTCTCTCTCTCTCTCGCTCTCTCTCTTCTCTTCTCCTCTCTCTCCCCTCCCTCTCCTCTCTCTCTCTCGCT
>JAQIYC010000032.1:0-25439 GCA_034699545.1 Porobelba spinosa
ATTACTAAAATGAAGGAATCTATTAATGAATTTATGTTAAATAATAATAATAATATATATATTATATAATAATATATATAATACTTAAATTCTTAAACAATTTATATATGAAAAATGACTTATGACAGAAATGTTATTATAAACAAAAATTAAATATTGAAAATAAAAATGTCAAATGACTGGCTGCTAAGTGTTGCACAATTTTACTTTGGCTCTTTTTAAACAAGTTCTAATTGCTTTTGACAATATATTCTCTAATATATAAGAATTACTCATTTTTACAATAAAACATAATATAAGACTAGAAATATATAAAATAAAATAATATATTTAAGTTATAAAAACTGTTTCTCATGAAAATAATATAAGATATATTTAAATAATAATTGACAGAAAAATTATTAATTTGTTTTTGATTTTGAATCAATAATAATAATAATAAATTTATATAACTTAATATTTATATAAGAATATAACTGTATATAACACATGCATATTGTGTGATGTGAGCTCATATTCAATGCCTAACAAAACCGATGTTCACATAAATATTCTTTACTTTTATTGAATAATAATTTTTTTTTTTCGTTTTTCTACTTTTTTGCGAAATGGGATTTTGATGAAAACGAAGAAAAAATAAATATTTTATTATTAATGCGTATTTTTGTGAAGTTTGCGTTTTGTGTCCGAAATCAGTTGCAAAGGGCCGACAGTGCAAAGGGTGTGTTCGCAATAATTTATCTAAAAATTGAGTAGTGTTTGAGGTTTTTGCAGAAAAAGTTGGAAAAAATCACAGCAGGAAAACAACTGTAGTCTCAGTATATTTTAGTGTAATTCATGGCCAGGAGAGGGGCATATACGCCGGTGTTGGCGAATAAAGAATAACTGAATCATATGAGAAAATTATATACGTTTAGAATATATAGTATTTAGTTTAGTCGCGAATTACTGGTAGTGAGGATAGTGAGAGAAATGTGGAAAGTATTGGTAGCCGTAGTTGAGAACAAATAGACATTTATTTATAGACAAGCAATGGTTTGAATTGATGAAGAGATGCTTTGGGCTGTTTATCAAACGCAAAAAATACAACTCATATATATATAATGTATATATATGCTAGATTATATATATTTCTATATACTCTCATGTTTTCATCTTTAATAGCAAAGAATAGAAGATCGAGTAATTGGGGAAAAGCAGAGGCAAGCCATGGACTGGACATTATTTATGACCCAATTTAGAGCCAACAGAATACGAACATTAGGTCTGGAGAGTGCGGAGAGTGTGTTGTGTTGGACAGTGAGCTTAGCATAACATAACGCGATTTGAAATAAAATGCGATTTCGAATTAGATGAACCGGGAGAGGGGGAGGAGTCGGGAGGAAATATTCTCTAAAAGCAGACAAGCGCTCGACTATTATGTCTGTAATAATTTTTTTGACAAAAGAACATAATTCTCTCCAAAAGAGTTCTATCTATTGTCGAAGGCATTAACGTTCAGATATATCCACCAGTTCTGCAGTTCTCAGTTCTCCTCCTATTCTCCATTCCCTTTGCCGGCCATCGCTATCGTCGGCAATAATTTTATCAAAAAACTTGTCATTATTTAACTTATACTCCAATCATATTAAAATTGATTCCAACTCTTGTTCAAAGATCCCCTCAATTCGAAAAATTTATTTTCTCTCTCCGAGTGCTACTTATAGTGAATAGAAAGAGGGGATCGGTATTAGACTAACAGTAGTTATAGTCAAGTCTATGTGTGGTGTGCTGTGGCATCGAAGTGACTGAATGTTAGAGAAAAACATTTTAGCATTAAATGTCAGCAATGAGTCTTTGAGTCTTGTTTTTGCTCTTAATGACCACTATTTAGATGCGACGAACTTTTACAATAATACGAACCCAAACCCAAACCCAATGCCTGTGCACTGTCTCTATGTCTGGCATCAGAGCATCAAAGTATCAACGCTAGTGTTGACTCTCATTGCAATCAATTTAATATAAATGCGAAATCTCCTCAAAAACATTTCTTTTTGTTAGTCATAAAATTTCACTCTCTTTTAGATAACAGTTAGAGTCAAATAATATTACTATTAAAGTCTTAACAGACTCTGACTTCAATTCTAATTTACTTAAAATCACGAATTAAATACTCTGTACTGTTCCGTACCTTAGCTAAAGTTAAAGAGAATTACTTAGCCATAGCACAGGTAGAGGTAAATTGGAAATGGGGTTTCATTTAAAATTCATTTGTTTTTATTTGGAAAAAACGGCAAAAGTTTAGTCTGTGTTGATTTGAGAGAAATAATTATTTCTAAAAATTAATTTCAAAAACTGTATAAAACTCTCATTATTCACATATTTTTGAGCTAAACGTAAAACAGAGCCAATGAACCGTTGGAGCGCATCATACACTCCAACAGTTATCATCCCATGATATTCACATAATTTCATTTAAATTAAGTATTATTCAGACCTATATGTTTTGTTTTGTAAATATAATCTATGCAAAAAATAAAGTGCTATTCACGTCTGCAAAATTTGAATTTTTTATATTTTGCTTTTTGTATAATTATACTCAAAGAGAAAAAACTAATTCCACTTTTAATTTAAAAATTAAATATTCAGTTTTCATAATAGGGCTCATCAGACAAAATGAGTATTTTTTGTTGACTCATACGAGTCAGTCGAGAATATTCGGCAGCAAAACAATTAAGTAAAAATTCTCCCGTAGAAAGTAGAAAAAGTTCATATCTATTTAATAATTTAAATGATAAAAAACTTGAAATATGTAAATGATGTGTAATATAGTTTTAACTAAATAGAACAGAGTTTTGAAATTTTGTCATTTAAATGTAAAATTAGTTTTTGTTTCAAAACGAATATAATTACGCAAAATATAAAATTATTTTTGTCATATTTTCCAAATTGTTTTTTTGTTATGTTATATAGATTAATATATTTTTCTAATTTAGTTTATTATTGATTTGTAAACATTAGCTCAATTTTCGACAGATTTTCAAGTTTTAAACATAAAATTAGGAACAAAGAGAGAAAAAGTCCATTTGTAATGACCAAATGGTTCGGGTCATAAAATTGCTAAAACTTTTAAAGTGACTCATTCTCTGTATTATTTTTCCCTGATCGACAAATTTTAAATATATATGATTGCAATATAAGAGAGATTTAGATATTTTGAATGAATATTGAAACGAATAGAGAGAAGAGAACAGGAAAGCGAAAAAAGTAAAGATTATATTGAAAAAGCAATAAAGTCTAACATTTGAGTTGAGAGCAAAAAACAGGACCAATGCGTACGCTATACCCAAATAACAGTCATTTCAACCCCTAAATGATAAACAGTTGAGGACTAGTGTTGTGTTTGGTTTTGAAGGGACAAAAAGTTTGGGTTAAAAACAAAACAAGAATTTACTCTTTCGTCATATGATACGAAACAAAACAAGTCACACAAAACAGTATAAATAAATTTTTTAATATTAAAAACCCAATTATTCCCATCAAAACAGTACCAAAACTTAGTTCAACTTTAAAGCAGCGAAACACAACTCAACACTATTTTTAAAATTTAGTGAATATAAAATTAGTGTAGATTATATTCTGTCTGGTTTTACACATTTTAATGTGTGTTTTCTCTCAATTCCCTGCCTTTTAATGTTTACAGAGTCTGCAGTGGAGTAGTAGTGGAGTAGTAGTGGAGTAGAAGTGGAGAACGTAGTGAAGAACGTGGAAATGCAAATGAGCCGAAAGTTATTTTGAATAACAAAAGCGAATACTGTTGTCTAGTTTAGGCTTTTATACTGTATTACCGCAGTTTGGGAACCAATACGACTTTAAGCGATCAATAAAACGAATTTTAAATTTGTTAGAAATGAAACAGTGGTTGAAGTAGTAAAGTAGTAAAGTAGTAAAGTTGTTCATATGTTTTAAGTATATTTGCGACTATACATCACAAATGTTAAGATTAAGTAAGGAATAGCAGACTTAATGAGCGATAGTAAGATCGAGTACTAATTAAGTTGTATTAGTATTGTAGAAATGTTAATAACAATATTAATATTGAGGTAAAGCAGGACAAGACAGGTAACAGTTAGAGGAGATTAGATTCATTGAGCGCTGTATAGCAAATATGAATAGAGTTGTCGCGCAATGGATACAGCAATACAAGCAATACAAGCCATACAAGCAATCAATGCATAACATATTGATCAACCATTAGGTAACAAGTTTTGGGCACAACGATCAAAATGGCACTCAATAATGTGCTGGTGTGGTAGCACTTGAAAATCAATGAGAAATACTCGTTACCTACCTATACATGACTGACTGACTGTCTCTTTAGTAAATAATTGGCCCTAAATGGCCTGATTTGTACCTTAAATACAGCCATCAATGCGATGACTAATAAGCAACAAAAAGCAATGCGAAACCAAAGACTGCAACAGTAGTGATGATATGTAGAGATTATAGTGTACTCTCATTACAATGAGAAGACACCTAACCTATTGATAATCGAATTGACTGCGAGAGCTAAGAGCATAAGAAGCATAGATAGCAATAGAGGATTGACTATTGGTATTGAGTCAGAGTTAGTAAGTAATAGATGCAGAAAGAGGTGAATATTCTTATTGTTCGAATGTATGCGAATCTCATTAAACTCATAACTATTAGGAATGTTTCACATTATAAGCATTTGAAGACCAAAACGAGTCTCTATTGTTGTCAACTCTATTCGGAAATTTGTGACATTAATAGAAGGTATGAATAGAGGCAATGAATAATTCTGGTGCTATAGGCTCTGGTAGTATTCAATTAGTAATGGAATAGATTTATTTTAGAGATCGGTTCGTGTTTTGTGCTGTTTTGGCTCTTGTGCTCTCAAATAGTAATAATATAATTCGAGCATTTAATTACAATTAATATAAAAGTAAGCTTTTATTGAAAAAATTTTGGTAATCATTATAATGATGATGAGGACAGTAGTGAGTAGTAGGACTGTAAGGCTGTAGTACTGACTGAGACTGAGTTAAAAGCTTAAGCTACAACTCAACAGAGCATTGCACTGGAGAATCGAATGATGAGAATTAGCAGCAGTGATGGACTCTAATAGTGTTAGGTATTAGTGAACGAGACGAGTAATGCAGCACTACCAAACTACACTCTACACTGCTCTCACTGCTCTACACCATTCTAGCTTGCTCAAACGGCTCAAACTAGTAAACAGAACCCGAATAAAACGGAATAAAACGGAATAAAAGCGAATAAAAAGAAGTTGATAAAGGCTAAGGGGCTAAGGGGGCACACAATCCGTTCATTAATATATAATAGTAATACTGTACTTCTCATCGGCATTATTACCGTCTTTTCTATATTAAATTATTATACTGTAGTGTTAAAGTGTATACACTCTCTCCTTCCCTCTCTCTCATCCCATTCCGCAAACTCAAGTGGGAATAAATACTCCTTTTATTTCCCAAATATATAATACAACTCTAAGTATGTTTTTATAGTACAATAAAATAGTTTGCTCTCTATTTATCATATTTATCATTAACCCATCAATTAATAAAAACTCGTTTTCATTTTGATTAAGCAATTTAATTGGACGACCGTTTGGTTTCAATTTCCGAATTAATTAATTCAATTGAATTGTGCATTCGATATATAGATATACTAATTCTGTTTGATTTTGGCTCATCAATCAAATAATTTTGAAATTTGAAATTCAAACACAAAAACATTTGTATCAATAATAATATATATATAATAAAAAATTTTCTTAAAAGATATTTTTGATAAGAACTCTTAAAAGTGTTTGCTTTGATGTTGCGATGAATAAAAATAGTCTTAAAGGGATTTAAAATACATAACTCTATAAAATGTGTGTAATTTTTGATTTTCGACAATCCCTTCAAAAGATCATTACTCATCACATGTGAGAAACGAATTAAATTAATAAAATAAATTACATTTTAAGCCACATTTGCGTTTTTGAGGTGCAATTTGTTTTTAAGTTAAAATTAGACAAATTTCAGTTGAGTCCTACCTTTCGATCAACATAATTAACTTGGTAAAATTTTTAACAATTTGCTTATCTGTTGTGTAATCTGTAGTTTGTCTGTTGTCTCCGAATCCGAAACCAATTTATGAGCAAAAGTTGAGTCAATCGTTTAGATCGAAATAACTTTTGGTTCGACCCAATCGTTAGGTTGGCTTCAACTGAAAGGTAGGCGTCGGACGAAAGCAAACCAAAAGTGCGGCAAAAAATAGATTTGTTGGGAGTTTTCGAGGCGTTTGAAGGGCTGAAGGGCTGAAGCGATGAGAAACAAAAGTGGAAACAAATGAACAGTTTGTGAACGCTTTGAGTGTTTGGGAACAGACGTAACCACGAGTTCCGTCACTTAACGGCAATCAATTAACTAATCTTCAAATATCTTGTTCTTGAAATAAAATTTAGAATATATTTGTTGAATGTTTGTTGAAAATAGTTTGAATATTTAGTTTGCAATATAACAACTGAATCGACGACATCACAGTTTTTGCACTAAAGAACGTAAAGTCGATTAAAACATCATTTGCTTTGAGTTTGAGTTCATTTTGATTTGTTTTGATTTTGTTTTGAATCCATTTCTTGTCTTCAATTGAATTTATTTTTAAGTAATTCAGAATTACTTTCCATTAATTAATTAATAAAATGAATTATTATCGCAATTCCGGTTCGAAGTGACCCGGAGTAAACTGAGTCGAGAGCAGAGGCAGGCATTAAGACTTGTGTTTATCATAACTTTTTAATATAAAAGTTGGCGTTTGTTTAGAGGCGAGTAATGTATGCATTGTATTGTTTAACCGATAAAAAGCATAAACTCTAGAATTGGTGATCAGTTGGCAATCATATCCCCAAACATATTGTAATCGTCTGCTCGCCATCTCTTCGGTGGGAAACGTCAGGCACCGATATGTAAGTTGTAGCGCAAGAATCACTGCGATTCCCACCCGACGGGCAGTTGGGGTACGACTGTGTGCACCAGACTTTAATTAACTAATTAAATGCTGAGGGGAACGGTAGGTCTGATTATTATTATTCTTATTGACGGCAATATATAGCAATCCATATATTGAGTGGTCGTATGTATGGAAAGAATGATATGACATATATTGGATGATGTGATGACTTGACTGATGAGCGACACCAACACCGATGCCATTGATTGCAATGCGATGGCCAGGAATGGCTTCGACCAGAGATAACAGTTCTGTAAGTTCTGTACGTTTTATCAGTTTTGTTGTAATGTTTGCCAAATTAAACACCGATTTGTGTATAACTTATATAACGTTGGAATCGGAATAATAGCTAAAAATATAATTGATTTTGAATTCGAAACAATTACTAAGTTTTGTTGGAATTGAGAGAAACGAAAGGCTTGGAAGAGATCATGGCTTCGAAACAGCATTTTAAGTATTAATCTTTGTTTGAATTGTTGAATACGAATGTTAACACCAATGGCACTACACTTCACACAATTGACAGCAAAAGTCATTTTGATTTGATTCACATTTCGAGTTATATATATATTTCTTTAATACATATAACGGAATGTTTTGTTAAATTTTGATTTGAATATCACTTTATGTTAGACCAGTTCCACAACTCCAGACAGGACTGACGGACTGACAGGACAGACGGCCGGCCGAGTCGTTGTCCTACGCGGGCGTCAGTTGGAACGCGACTCTTACGGGTTGTAAGACTTTGTGACTGACGGGAAGATAGACCAGCGATGGCACAAAAGTGTCGTTAGTGAGCGAGCCGTCGGCGTCGGGTTGGGTGATGAGGAATGGTTGCATTATAAACGAACCGGCATTTGGGGGGCTTTGAGGCATTGCGTACGTCATTGGAAGTTGCGGCGACTCTTCCGATCCCACGCCTGTCAGTTGCAACTGACCACTGCTCGGGAACTGAGAGCCTCCGACGCTATCGCCATCACTACTGCCCGACGGAGAGGCAGCCGATTCTGGTTGGCGGCGGACCAGTGATACCATTTCATTGGTCGCCGTTTCGGTAGACTTTCGCAGATTAAGAGGTGATTCCGGCGGCTCTTTGTTGGCCAGTTGTGTGAGATCAGTGGCAGGACTTGTGGTCAGTTTGTTGTGGTTTTTGTTGATATGTATCTTAAGAAGTGTGTAGTTTCGGGTCGCGAACCCACAGTAAGCACATCGACAGACCTTATTGGCCATCATTTTGCCCGAAGCCGACGACAGAATGATTTTGCGACTATCGCTGTGATTGACGTGAATGTGAGCCAAACACATGTCTCGCGTTCGGAACTTGCGGTTGCACTTCGAGCACCGGTACCGCTTCACTCGGTTCGGTCGCACCGACGATCTGTGCAATGCTGTATGAGTTCCCGACGGAAACAGACGCGAGAACTTTGAGTCCAACCCAACCAACTTGTCTGAGGTAGAGTGCAGACCACCAGAAGACAACAGGCCTTTCGATGAATTCGAAGCCAAAAGTGCTATTGCGTTCATATCTCTGCCATTGAGACCACTCGACCTGTGGTTGAGGAGATGGCGTTGCAGGGAATGGTTGTACCGGTAGGCGCGGTGGCAGACCCGACAGACGAACTTCTTGTCGGCGTCGGTGTTGAGGCGGGTGTGGCGCTTTTCGTGTGCGTACAGGTTGGACAGCCAACGGGTCGAGTAGTTGCAGTACGAACAGTGATATATTCGAGTCCCACATCCGGTCCTCTTACTGATGATACTCGAAAGCGAACTGGAGAGGAGAGTCGATGGCGCCCGGTCTTCTTTGACCACGGCTGTGCTGGTGGTGGGGCTCGTGCTGGTGCTGATGACCAGAGTGGCGGTTGAGGTAAGACAGCTTGAGATTGTAGGACATGTTATGACACTTGTGTTCATTTGGTTAGCATTAGAGCCACTGTTGATATTGGTGTTGGCATTCGTGCCGTTAGTGTTTGCGTTGATTTTGTTGCAATTGTTACTATTGTTGATGTTATTAGTGTTTATATTAATCGCATTATTAGTGTCTATATTGGTGTTAGTGCTGTTCAACGGATTAGTGATAGCAGTGGTTGGCGTTGACGTCAGAATTATAGTACTGTTGCTCATAGTGTTAGCACTGGAACTGTTTGGACCAATGCTTATGAATTTGTTGTTCATTGCGTTGTTGTTAGCGTTGATCGCATTCATAGCATTGATAGCATTGAGTGATCTCTGAGTGTTGAGAGTGTTGTGAATGGAGACCATTGCCATCGATGTGGGAACGGGTGAGGGAGAGGAAGAGGTAGTGCCGTTGACCCGCGACTGCGACTGGTGTGCATTCGCCTGATGTTGTGACAAGTGTTGCGCCAATTGGGCGCCCATTGCGAGCTGTTCCGACTTAAGGGAGAGGTCGGTGGCAGTGGTTGTCATTTTCATTCCTGAGATATTGCCACTAATGCCCAACTCCTCAGCTGTGGTTCGATGGTCTTTGACTAAGTGGATGTGGAGGGCCACCCGGTCGGAGAAGGTCTGGCCGCACAGGATGCACATGCGGCTCAGGTCGGCGTTAGGTCCGGTCAGCGAGAGGTCGGTGGGTCTGAGGGCGACGATGTCCGAGTGGTCGTTAATCATATGAGTCTTCAGCCATTTTATGCTTTTGAATCGGCGCTCACAGAGTGGACAGACCTCTGTGTAGTGACTGAAGTAGCGGTTATTCGTGTCGTTCGGGTCGATGCCGTGCGCCGCCTGAGGCTCTCTATCGTTGGCACAGATGGCCAGCGAGTTGTTGCTCACAGACGAGTCCATACTTCGCGGCTCTTTCGGTTGCGGCGGCTCTTCATATATGCCGTGAGTGTTCTGTTTGTGGACTTTGAGGAAGTATTTCGAACACAACTCCTTCTGACAGATATCACAAGTGACGCCACCAATGGTGCTGTTGGCCGAGGCCTCGACCGGGTGCTCGTCGATGTTGATGCCGTGCATCTTCAGCATATGGGTCTTCATGAAGTACTTGTTACACAACTCTTTGTTGCAGATATTGCAATAGTTACGGCCCGTCACGTTCCGGCTCTTGCCATCGCCGCCGCCGCCGCTCAGCAGTTGCGCGGTTTGTGAAACCAGCGATTGTGGAGTCATTTGAGACATTTGGCTCATTGAAGGCATTTGTGACAACTGTTTGTTTGACACCAATTGCATCGGTTGGGCGTTTGCCGACATTTGGGACTTATTTCGGTTCGGAGACATCGCGAGGTTTACCGCTTCGTCCGAAGACTTGCGGTGTGGAGTGAATGGATGTGGAGACGACTGGAGCGGGAATGGCGGCGGCGTGGCGTCGGTGGGGGTGGGCGGGCCCTCGAAGATGCCGTGAATGTTCTGTTTGTGAGTTTTGAGGAAGTATTTACTGCAGAACTCTTTGTGACAAATATCACAAAACGCTTCCGAATCACCCGATTGTAGACTCGACTGAACGAACGGAAATGCCTGTCGATTGGCGTCAAAGAAGTTTCGCATAAAAGTATTGGAATCCATGGGCGCCGACTCGTCGGTGGCGATCACCCCGTGATCGTTCATCATATGGACTCTGAGAAAGTACTTGTTCTCGAATTCTTGTCGGCACAGGTGGCACAGGGCTTTGTCCAGATATGACGACGAGTTAAGCTCTTTGATCATTGTTTGTAGTTTCTGTAGGTCTTGACTAGCCTGGTCTGCATTACCCCCTGTGCCACCCGTACCTCCGTTCGACTCGCACTCACTCGACTGGCCGGTCTGGCCATTGCCACTCGAGTCCACATTCTGTTGTCTGACAACGTGCGGACCGTTGGTGTCGGGAGAGTCTGATATGCCCTTAGCTATGCTATCGTTAGGAACTTCACTACTGGCGCCGGGACTCGAGGCCATCGACTTTCGAATGTCTTCTTCTTTAATGTACGGAATATTATGTGAATAGAATTTATGCATTTTTAGCAAATAATGACTGGCGAAGGGTCGGGAACAGTGCTCGCACTGCAGTTCCGACTGCAGTCCCGACATCGCGTTGAAAAAGTCGGAGCCGTTCGGGCCGTAACTGCTGGGGTCGCGCTGTCCCGGCTCTAGAAAGCTGTCGTCTGACATGTTGTTACTGTCATCGCCCTTATTGTCGCCGGAGTTGCGGCCACTTTGAGACTTAGAGGAAGAGTTGGAATCGAAACTCATTCCGTGTTTATTGATTTTGTGGGTTCGCAGGAAATACTTATTACAGAACTCTTTGCAGCAAATCTCGCAAAACGCGTCCGCATTAATCACACCCATCTCTCGCAGCTTTTCTGGTGTGAACACAAAGCTACCCGAGTCGCCGAGTGAGGGCACCGGCCCTGTCATGACTCTGGGCGCGGGCGAGTCGTCAGAGGCCGAGGTGGCCATGGATTGCAAGTGAGCGCTCGAGACGTTGGGTATCATCGCATGCATTGATTGCGGATAATGAGTAGTAAAGCGATGCGTTTGCAGTGATATTATGTTTGGGAACTCATGTTTGCATATCTCACACACAAAGCTATTTGATGGGGAACTGGTTTGTGAGCTCACCATTACCGGTGTCGGCATTTGCGGCGGTCGGTCCGGTCGCTCGGCGTTGGTCAGCGGCGACGATGTGCTCACGGGAGTCGACACCCGAACCAATGCCATACAGGTGTTGGACGAGACGGGCAGAGCGAGTGCAGAGCTGACCATTGAAGAGGTGGGCGAATGGCCTTTAATCTGAGGCTCGTTACTGCAACTTCCCGGCGACGCCGAAGAGCTCGGGTGCGAGTTGTGGGGGTTGTTGGGGTCAGTGATTCCGTGGATCTTCTGCTTGTGTTTCTTAAGGAAGTATTTGTTGCAAAACTCTTTTTGACAGATTTCACAATACGACTCCATATTAATTACGGTCGACCGCACGGGAGTCGTTACTACCAGTGCGTTCGAAGTGGGCGTCAGACCAGCGCTCGACTGGAGTAAGTGTTGCATTTGAAGGGCTGCCGCAGCCGCTGCTGTCGGACTGCCGGAGTTGTTGTCGAGTCCGGTGGGGAAGAAGGGGCTGCCATAGCCCTGGGGCCCGGGCCCGACTAGAGTGTCCATGGAATAGATCCCGTGTTTGTTTGCTTTGTGAGTCTTAAGAAAATATTTGTTGCAAAACTCTTTGTTACACAGTTCGCAATAGGCCTCAGGATTGAAAATCCTTACGCCTCCAGAACTGACCTGTTGACCACCGTTGGCCATCCCCGACACTCCGCCCGCCACTGACGCCCCCGACGTCGGCACTATTGGGAACAGGAACGGCGTCATTGGGTTCGGAAACATCGCCAATGATATGGGCGCCGCACCCGGAGATGATGACTGACCACTTGCTTTCGAGCCGTCGCCTGCGTTCGGCCCCGAAGTGCCGCCGGACTGACTCATAGGTATGAGTGGCGGCATATTGGGTGGCATTTGGAATGGAAGGAAATTACTGCCAAAGTCTTTCATATTCGAGTCGCTCGAGCCGTGCCGTAGAGGTAGAGTCGCGTCGAAAGACTTGCGCTCCGGGAGGCCGGACGGCGACTGCAGTGGACTGTTATTATTGCTGCCACTACTGGAACTACCGCTCGGAGAGTCACTGCTATTGAATTTGTGTGGGTTTTGATCGTATTTGCAGAGATCGCTCAGAGAGGCTCTCAGTTGGTTCGGGCCGTTCAGCAGAGACTTGTTGTTGAGCTGTTGCTGCTGGTGCTGATGCTGGTGGTGTTGGAACAGTTGCCTCTCCAGCAGTTTCTGCACGTGCTCTTCTTCGATGTGACTGCGCAGGTCGTCGTCGTTGCCAAACGGGCAGTTGCAGTGCGGGCACAGGTGTTGGTATTTATGGAAATTCATAACATTGGCCACACTTTGCTGTAAGAGCTTTCTTCGCTCCAAATCGTCTTCGATGTCGTCATCATTGCTGTCGTCGTCAGAAGAGCTAAAACTGCCCGACCTCTGCAGCTGCGATGACACCCGGAGACCGGCGGCCACCAGACTCTCGTCGTCGTCGTCGTCGTCATCGTCGTCGTCGTCGTTGTCCTCTTCGGGACCGACCTCTTCGTCCAGTCCAATGGGAAGAACATTGGCGGGTAGTGCTGTCTGGCCATAGCGCACGGGATTGCTTTGTTTCCGCCTTTTCTTGGCCGGGGGTTCTTCGAGGGCCCCGATAGCCGATGAACAAGAGGGCAGTTGTGCCGCCTGTGCTATGTCGGCCATCGAGTCAATCGAAGCCGAGCGAACGCTTCGACAGGTGAAGGTGTTGTGGAGGTCAGGCGAGACACCCCTGCCGTCGGCGGCGATGTGGCCGATGCGGTCGATGTGGTCGATGTCGTCATGTATGTACATATTGGCTGCATCTCTGTCTCGGTTCGCCTGTCTGTTAATACCCGTAATGTTAACCGAATGATCAGAATTTGTGTTCACAACTGATGAGTTCATCATCACATCCAATGTGTTTCCATAACGCGATTCAACGATTTTTATATTAATTTTTGCTTATTTTGATTATTTTTCACTTTATTTCGATTAATATATAATATATATATAAAAAGGTTATGACTTAAAACTGAAACTTAAAAACGACTTTTGATTTTGATTTTGTGTTGTGGTTCGTCTGAGTACTAATTGAGACGTATGGGAGGCTGCGGCGGATGCTTAGTATAAACACTCGCTTCGATTCATTTCTAATGCTAAACGCCCTGCGAATGAAAAAAAGTTTAACTTATTTTGTTATTCTGTATATTAAGCAATAGTAACAAAATTCTGCCAAAGCATAACATCGAGGAGTAGAGCAAAGCATAATATAATGATTGAACAAAATAACGTCTAACACATCCTCTCTATCCGAATGATTCGTTGTTTAAGTTCCGAACTTTCCCCACAATCTCGAGTCGAGAGCAAAATATTTATGTTTGGAATAGATATAACAAAATGTTGAAAAGAAAGGCGAAAAGAGAAGAGAGTGAGAGAAGAGAACAGTTAAGCTGTGAAACAGGATATCAAATGTGAAGCTATTGCTTAAATAGTATAGTTATCATAGCTCTCCTCACTTCTCCCGCACAGACTTGACTGCAAGCAAAGACTATTTCGGATAATAAGACACATCCCTATAACAGCAAAATTGTTTCGTATAAACAAAAAACTTTTGACACATATTGACACGATTTTATCAGAAATATTCTGTAAACAAATCTAATAATTGAACAATAGTTGCAATGATGTGAATAGCGTTATATATAGAATAACATGTTTATCAAATCAAGTCTTATGTAATTTATTTGTAGAAATGATTCGAAATGCATCTTAAAATATAAGAATATAAAGAATATACGAATATATGCGACAAAAGGACAGAACTGCTGTAATTCGATTGCGACGGCAGTGTATTACGCCTCGATTCCAATATATTTTCATATTCTACTCAATGTAATTGCAATTATAGTATTCTAAGCTCTAAAAAATATATTGATGTAAGCCTTGAGGCTAAATGTGATGAGTAGTGCGAAAATTATTAACGATTTTTAGTATAAATATAGTACTCAACGCATTGGTTAACACTTTGACTACTGGTGGCCACACATTGAAGCAATTTATTTGGAATAATCGCATTGAGTCTAATGGTTGACCCGTTAGCCGCTCTGACGGTACTCTAATTCTCAAACACCGATTCGACTAAACTATTAGTTGATGTGAATAAAATTTTAATTCTGACAAATATCCAGATTAGACAACATCTGCAAAACTCGTTACAGAGTTACTAAATATTCTCATATCGAGTTCAACACAGAATTTGATAAATGTATTCTGTTTTGCATTTCAAGTCAAACATTGCAAACAGAGTTAGCCAGCTTGAGTCAGGTCAGGGGGGAGGGTTCAGGTAGGGGTAAATGACTCATTTATTCTCAAAATCCTAGGGGGGTTTACGGGGGGGGGGGGGTCAGCTCAAAAAATTTCGCCCCAAAATTACTAAATTCCCGCCAAAAAGGACGCCATTTTGTTCCCGAAAACCGGTTGTAAACCAGATTTAACCGGGTTTAAACTAAATTAAGACTAAATTAAGCTAAATTAACTGAAATTAAACCGAATTTAGCCTTAATTTAGTTAAATTAACGCCATTTTTACAAAATGGCGGGAAAAATTTCTGGCCGCCTTCTGCGGCCGGAAATTTTCTTGGGGTCCTATAATTGAGTAAAATCTTGAAGGGGGGATCAGAGCGGACCTGGACCCCTCCCCCCCCCCCCATTGGCCAACCCTGATTTCAAATATGAATCTTAAGGAATATAAAGTGAATTAAAATATATAAAAAGCCAATAAAGTGAGGGAAAACATAATGAGCTTTAAGTGAGTATAGAAAGAGAGAAAAAGAGAATGCAATGCCTACTAAAAATTCCATTATATTATATTAAATTGGTTTTGGAAAATAGCAAAGTGTATGTGAAATGTTAAATGACTTTTCATCATTTAAATTCAATTTCAACAACAGAATAAAAATAATAATAAAAAGCAAAAGAGAACTGTATAAGTATGAGACGTTGCAATCAACAGCACATTTATTGTCGTTAACAATAATGGATGCAATAAATAATAAGTTGTGACTAAACAATATTTTTGCTTTTGACAGATAAACACCAGAGAAAAAATTGGTAATAAAAACATTGAAAGCAATTTTTAAATTTTCAAATGCAGGTGCGTTTAAGACAAAAACCTAAAATTTACGCCAATTTTTTGCTCCCATAGAAAGAAAGTGATTACAAATGTTAAAAATATGTAAAAAATATTTGTGGCATAAATAGACAGTTAAGTCAACTCTAGACACTGTTTGGACTATAAATTGCGAATTCATGCAATTATTGCAAACGATAACAACTTTTTTGTCGGACTTTACAGAAAGTATATACACTTCGTATAACTTACTCATGAAGTTATGAAGAATAATGAAGAAAAACAGAAAATAAATTACTAATAATTTATAGATTTTAAGCCCTAATAGAATACAACGTTTTTTCCGCAGACTATCAATCACTATAAAACTTTACATACATAACAAAAAAACACTGACTTTTCATCTAAAATGTAATCAATTTTTAGTTATAGCGAAGAACAATATCAGAATCCATTAATGACATGAAAACATAAGTTCATTACTTTATTTTCGCAGAAATTTTTTTTATTTAAAAATATCGTTCAAAAAATTTCAATTTTTAATGCATTTGTTTTGAACGCGTATTTAAAAATATAATATAATATAAAATCGATTGGAATGACATTAGAGAGCGAATGATCGTAAAGCTATAAAACATTGGTTTAAAATATATAATATATAATATTTAATATATTATAATAATATTGAAAAGTTTCAAAAGTTAGTCAAAGAAGGAAACAGGTGTTTCCAAATACATGAATGTTTTTATGTGTTTTATTCTAATTTTTATATATTTTTCTAATGAAAAAAAATTCAAAACTGCATTACTTTATACTTGTATTAAAAACTATTAATAAAACAGTTGAACAATTTAGAGAGAGAAACATTAAAAAAAAGAATGACTACTAATTACTTTTGGGTCAAAGTTTTAATGTTTTTCTATAATATATGCAATGCGTATCAGTTGTATAGTTTGAAATTTTTATATATTCCTGCACCATTCTGACAGCAGCTGATATAACATGGATAAAAAGTTACAAAATATAATACACGAACTACACAACAGTTTAAAAAAATGTATACATTGTAGTAAACTCTCATCGATATCGAACTGTACCGTTCAGTGCATTGAATCATTGAATGACTGCTTTCTATACAATATTAAGTATTAAATATATATGAGTTTAGATAATAAAATATGAGTTCAGAAAAATAGTCTGAAAATGAAAGAATGTAAAAATGCATGACTGGGTTTATGGATAAAATTGCATCGAGCAGCAAGAGAGAGAGAGAGAGAGAGAGAGAGAGAGAGAGACCAGAGGACAAGGAGAGAGAGGTTAGGGGAGAGCGAGCGGCCAGAAATGGAAAGCATAATTTTTATAATGGGTGGGTCTGACGGCTCTGACATTTCATTTTTAAATTAAATAACACGTTCCCAGTATTGCACTAAAGTCTTAAATAAAAGTTACAACAGTTAAGGGATAATAGTTTTTATGCCTCTTTTTTAGACACTAACTAAACATTACATAAAACAATAATTTATAGCAATGATAGTTCAGGAAATCTACGCATATATGATATACATGTATAAAACGGTTTACTATTTATATCTAATGATGATATTTAACCTAAAATTCAGTTCCAATAATAAAATGTTGCAATAATTTATTGGTTTTCATAAGTGGACATAAGTGGGAAATTAAATTTCAAATTATTAATCAAATATTTATATAGTGTTATATAATTTGATGAATATTTATATTAAGTTAGTTTGAATGCAATCAACACATGCGCCGGAGCTATGACAGAGCGACTAATTATTGCGAATGTATGGGACAAAGAGTGGCGAAAATGAAAAGTTTATCACATCAGGTATGAACTAAGAAGTCTAGCAACGCCTGCATCTATTGTACGCCAGAGCAATGCCAGAGTGATGTCTGTGCTCTGCTTGTGCTACAGCAGCCACACTATGCTGTGCTCTGCTGTACGTCTATGTGTCGGCCGACACAACGCATCATTAACTGCATGTATAGCGAACGCACACACAGTATACGGCATTTAGCATATATATGGTATATACGAAATGGAAAGTTAACTCGAGTCAAAAGGTATGGAACGCCATATAACGCTTATTTCTTGCATCCCTTTATCCAAATGTTGGCAACACTTAGAACACAGAGATGTGAACATATCGTACGCTTTGATCACATCATCATTCGAGACATATTCGCCTCAAAGCAAATTGGTTGTGCAAACACACAGTACCTGTGCTCTAGTGGATCGCTGGCTCATTCTTCTCCATAAGCATCAGTGATGCGGATTTCCTCTTATCATAAGCAGAAATGACAAATGATACTCATGTGCATAAGCATAGGGCAATCATCCAACACCTTAACACAATTATCAATACAATCACATTATGACAACACTTTCATCATTTGCTCAAAACTACTCTTTTTATAATAACAACGATATTATCAAAACAATTAGAAAAGAGAAAAAACGCTAAAATGACGACAAATATATCCACAAATAATTAAAAAAGAGTGAAAACGACTTTGTTATCTCAAACCTACCTTTGATGCCTGCACTGCATGTGTATGTGTGTGTGATGTGAATGCACTTCAAAATTCACTCAATAGTAGTAGTGATATAAACAACAACTACAGCACAACCTCTGCAGCACTCGCTTCGGCCTCTATCGCACAACTAAAGCCAAATTCGGTTCAGTTTCGGCTCAAATAAGTTGGAGAGTATGCGAGAGGAGAAATGCGGACGTATTGGCAATAGTGCTGCTCTCATGCCCAAGCCTATGCTGCCTGTGCTGCTGCTCCTGCTGCACTGTACAAATGCTTGTGAGCGGCGCACTAACTCACCAGACACTGCATGCAAACACTCATTCCTCAGTTTTTCACTCCACAACTCTCTTCATGCCATACCATGCCTACCAAGCCATGCCATGCCATGCCATACCATGCCATGCCATGCCATACCATAGCCTTTTCAATGCACTCTCCAATACTCTCCCCAATCGGCGCATTTCAAAAATAAAATCAAAATTTTTTTTATTCTTTTCCCTTAAATAAACACTTTTTACTAAATTGTTTTCAAATTGTTTTTCTGACAAAAGATGACAGAAAGACAGCGAAAACGCACAAAGACTTAAAACCATATATCATATTAAGTGGATATTAATGCCTCATAAATGCATTAAAAAATGAAATTAGAAATTATTATTAATAAAGTTGAAAAAGTTTTTTAATTAGCGAAAAAGTTTGCTTTAATTAAAAAAAGAAAAGTTTGGAAAACATTGAGAAATATGATCGAAAAAAGTGTCAAATTATGCAAATCATGGTTTGACAAGAGATGAGGAGCGAGTGGAGAGAGAGGACGGGTTGTTGTTTTGCTTTTTTAACGCAAAGACGGTCTGAATCATAGCTCTGGTGTTTATGTGTTGGGTTCGCATGTGAATAGCGATGCGGTGATGACCGCTCCCTAGCATAGCATGGATGGCATCGGAGGCTTCACTGGCTTTACTCGCTTTTTAAAGCAGTTTCTAAGAGCTCTAACACAGCGATCGCGAAGTGTAAGCAATAGAGTAATGCATTGCTATATAGAAACCTATACTCCGTTCGCTCTACGCTTTGCTCTCATCTTTCATATAAAATAAATTTATCAAATTATTGATTAGTTTTTAAAAATGCTAATAAAGTAAAACGTGGCCGAGAGTGAAAACCATAAAATTGGATGTCACACCACTTGACTGACATTGATGTCAAAAATTTTAAATTTCAGTAATTAAATAGTTTTAAAATTGACAATTACTTACATTACTGTATCTCTGCTCCAGTGAAACATTACTCCCCTTCGCAGCCATTTTTGTTAATGTTTCGAAAGGGAAATAGCCTTTTCGCAAATGGGAGGGCGTTATTGTCAGAGTTACTCATTTCAAATTTTTATGAAAAAATCAATACCAGAATAGCCATTGCTTTTACTTTTATTCCTCACCAAAAACACCACTTATTCTCTATTTCTAACACTACTGTTATTGCCATCCATTGTTCAAAACTTCACCAAAACATTTAAATCTCTCTCTACTCTACAAACTCTACTCCTCTCTCGCGCGCGCTCTCCCTCTCTCTCAGACTTGGAATTAATTTTTAATTATTTCTCAACTTTTCTTATTATTCTTTAAACTTTTTTCATCTTTGCTTTAATTATAAGATAAAATTGTGTTTGGCTACAAAAGAAAAATTTCTATCTCGAGTTAATACAAAAATTCCTCTTGATTAATTAATTTTCCACTTATGAAAACCTATCACTTCTTTTGTGAGATCGAAAAAATTATTAATAATAAGAAAAAATTTAGAATTAATATGAGAGCCAAAGAAGAAAACCAACTAATCAGACGAGAATATGATAAAAGAGTTTAAGAGTTTTATGCATTACATACACAAAAAACTTTTCTGATGTTAAGCCTATCGTATATTTGAATTGGGATTTAAGATAAAGTAAATGTTTAATTGTTTTAATCAAATAAATGCCAGAAATAAGATATGTATATAAAGAACCGAAGAGTATATATGCGCCAAAATGCCGGTAACGTTCTCGGATCGGTTACCCTGGTTACCTCAACACAGCTATGCTGGCTCAACTCTCCAGAATCCATTCAACGTTTTCAAATCAGATTTAAATTTTGTTTTTTCAAATGAAATTAATTTACATAATAATAATAATTTTAACAATCAATTAATTGAAGCCAAACTCTTAGCCTCAAGACTAGAAAGAATTTTTTGATTTTAAAAAAGTTGAATAAAGAGTTCATTAAAGCATATCTATTAATTAATAATCAGAAAAGTTCATTGAACCTTTCCGCCCCTTCAAGTGGCTTTGCCTGTAGTGCAACTCAACATCTGCTATACAATGGCGTACTTTACGAGACTTGCGTACAAAGCAGTAAATGTGACCAAAGGTAGGAAAATATTTTCAAATGTTGTGCAAATCTATTGTTTTTTCAATAATTTTTACTTTACAAATGTGTGCCATTAATAATAAATATGAAATAAATTAAATGTCATTTAATGAACATATTTGTGAAACAAACCGAAAGGTGAGGCAAACGATTGAACAAACGATATGTTTATTTAGTTTTAAAGTTAAGTTTAAACACTAATAAAACGAGTTATCAGTTTGTGTTCACTTCACACATGCATTCAATTGACATACGATCAGCTGATCTGTCGCTCAAAACAAATATCAATTCGAAATTTTTATTTATTTTCTCTTTTATTCAATTTAAATCTTACCAATGACTCCCTTATCGCTAAAGTTGAATATTTTTTGCTTCAATTTATTTTTTTAAACAAAACACTCGAAAATTAATACTTTATTTAATCAATCGATCATTGATTTGAAGCCAGAAATTAAGTTTTAAAAGTTTTTCAAACTTTTTGTTTATCAAAATTTTTTATTTTTGCGATAATTTATATCAAAAATACAGAGCATTTTGCTGTTTATAATTGAGTTCTTTGTTTCTAATGGAAAAACATTTGGAAATTTTGTTTTTTAATTTTGTTAATTTGTTTTAACGGAATAGTTATTAAATTTGAAAAAAGTTATTAAAAAAAAGTTAAATTGAATCCAATTTTGAGTTCAAGGCTTTTATTCATAAAATATATTAATATTTCAATAATTGAATAATACATTCATTCAAATGCTTTCACTTTAAGAAAAAATCGTATTTTTTATTTAATCTAATTTTTGAGATAAAATAAAAATTTTTTATTATTAACAAACTTTTATTTTCAATGCATAACAAACTTATGTATAATATCTCGCAAAATGTCGACAAAAAAAGTAATTTATGATAAGCTCTCTATTTGTTTGTTTCTGACTTGAATTCAAACAAAAAAGAAACGTTAATTCAAATTAAATTTATTACAATATTTGTTTGCAATCATTTGTTTTATAATGAATCACAAGTTTTTTACACAAAAATAAGTTAATATTAATAATAGGAATACTAATCATTGCTATCTTTTTTAGAATAATAAAAAAGTTTTTGCTCTCATTTAATAACTTTTTTAAAAAGTTCATCAATTTATAGGAAAATGAAGACTTTTTCGCAAAAACTTTTTTTTGATAATATCTTAAATTACGTAAAAAATCATTTTGAATATTATTGATAGACCTGGGACTTTTTGTGTGTGCATTATATAAAGAGCAAAACCTCATTCAGTATTAATACTATTAATTCATTTTACATTACATTTTCAAATTAAACTGAAGGCGGACTCGAAAACTGAAAATTCGGTTTTCAAAGCCTAAAAATAATATAATACGAGAAGAAAAAAATTGATAAAAAGGGCGTATTTTTTAATTTGTGATTCATGTCAGCGAACACATTAATTTTGAAAATTTTTAGCAATAATTCATCGAAAATCATTTTTCTCTCTCAGTCGCTCTCTCGCTCTTCTCTCTCTATTTTAAAAACTTATGTTTTTCACTGTTGTGTGTCTTGTATTGCGTTTAAAATTTATGCAATACATGAAAAAACATGAATTACTGATTCTTATCTATCTCTCACAGAATTTGTTTTGTTTGTTATCAGAACAAAAAAATGAGAATTCTTTCGTTGTATTTATATTTTAATATTAAAATTTTCGCTTTTTCTCTTTGTTTTTCTATTTTATATTCCTCTGTAATATACGGCTTATTATTTAAAAATACTGTTCATTAAATAATCGGTTGCTATTCGTTACCGAAATTGCTTGAATTTTTATAATAACATTTAATACGGATTTAATTGTTGTTGTATTTTGTAAATGTTTTTTATTCTCCGCTCTCTCTCTCTCTCTCTCTCTCTCTCTCTCTCTCTCTCTCTCTCTCTCTCCCCTCATCTCCTTCCCTCCCTGTGTTTTACCAAACATTCGGTTCATTATTATTTGTCGTAATTTTTATTATTATTGTAATTTATATCCATTTCTCTCTTCACAACTATTAGCTTGTATTGCATTTATTGCATAATTTAATAAAATCTAATTTAAATTCTGAGTATCACCTGAGAGACGATTAGTTTAAATATTTTTCAATTGTTTTCATATGATTTATATTTTAAAATAAAAATGAGTAAAAAGTTTTTATTTTCTGTTTCGAACAATAAAGAAAAATTTTGAACAAGAATTTTGATAATAAATGAAAAAAATATTCATAAATTTTGGGTCAATTATGGCTTTGAGTCTATATAAACAATTCAACTCTTGTTTTGTTATTTATTTCTTAATGAAATGCACCCAAAAATTTATTGAAAACTTTTTTAAATTAAAATTTTCTAAAATATTTATTTTGCCCTGAAGTTGGTTTTGTATTTTTTGTTGTATTTTCTTTTTAAACAATAAACTTGGCCTCCGATTGGCTTTTCTTTGGTTTTCCTAATTATATGTCTTTGAAAATATTGAAAATTGATTTTATAAACATTGAATAAAAATAATTTTCTTATCAAAATTTTAATCTGATTTTCAGGTATTAATTAATTATTTTTTCAGTCAATTAGACCCGTATTTGTAATTTATTTAAAAGTTAATTGTTTTTGAAAATTGTTTAAAATTCAATTTAAAATCCAAATGCGGGCAACAGTTGTTTGGATTTGATTTTAAAATACACTTTTGATTTAAGACTATTATAATTTGATATTTTAAGATTTTACAGATAATGTTTATATAATTGTATAATATTATCGTATGCAAGAGCCCACATGAGTTTTAAGACTTTAAACAAATTTTAAATCGAGTTATATCTGGATACTTCATGTTATTGAAGTGTTTTTAAGTAAATGTTTATTACTTTTAAGAAAAAATTATCAATCATTTAATTTTGATTAAAATGCAGAATATTTTCCATTAAATAAAAGTAAATTTTAACAATAAAAATGATTTTATCGCTGAATCAGAAAACTTTTTAATAATTTTATTTGTCGTTAGAAACGGAAAGTTTAAGAAAAATCAGAGTTTGATATCTAAAGATATATTTGTTTAAACAATATCACTAAAGACAATCTTAATATTATTATTTAGTCGTAAATTCTTTTTTACAAATCTATAAAAAGTAAGTTTTTTATTAATATTAAAAAATATGAATTTTATATAATAATAAACATTAGATTCAATTCATTAAATAAATTTCAAAGTTTGACGATTAAAGTGAAAATAAAAAACTACTGAATTCATTGGTTCGAAACGAAAAGATAAAAAAGTTTTCCATAAATTTATTTTCAAGCAATTAAATATTTATTGTATAAAAAAGCAATAGTTTAATGCATTTATACAAATTATTTTTTAATATCATTATCAAAAAGTCCAAAGTTTGCAACAAAAATATATAATAAAAATAAAATAAACTTTTCATTCTCTGTAACAAAATATAGACAAATATTTTAAAACCTATAATAAAATGCTAAATAATCAGACTTTAAATTAGATAATAAAATATAATAATTTTATACAGTATTTAATTGAATACTTCATTCAATTAGTGCCGCATTTATTATAACAAAAATATTTTTTGTTTTACTTTATTTCAAAACTGTAAACATGTTTTTTCAAACCAATAATTTGTGTCCGAACCGATCCCTTTGTATTTTAAAATTTCTCAAATATTTTGCAATAAATATAAATAAATTCAAAAATAAGAAAAACTAATTTGAAATTTGAAATTGGCAATTAATTTTCACCTAGAATGCTTTAGTTCGACCGAAATTTTGGAGCTGCAAAAACTTGAAACAATTTTTTAATTACTTATTAATATTAATGAGTCATTATTTAAAATACAGGAAAACAATTTATTTGTTAGCTTTTTGTTTTAGAAATATTATATTTATATTAAATATGAGTTTTATTTTTATAGCGAAAACTAAGCGAAAATATTTCAATCCGTTTCGAAAGGATTTGAAATTAAAGTTTTGTAATTGTAATCGAAATTTGTTAGAAATTTAATTTCTTTTTTACGAAAACTCTTTTTTAAAATACAATTAATTCATCAGAAAAGTGTAATTTATTTGGTTTTAGTTAAGATAAGCCTCACATTCATTTGGAACTGATTTTGAATTTTTTGTTTTTTCATTTGAATAGCGCTTTAACTTCAAAAAAAATTTGTGTATAGTTTGAAAAATTTTGATTTTTGATTATTTAGTAATCTTTTAGTAATTCATTTTAGACATCGATCTCTAAAAAAATCAATCATTAATTAGAAATTAAAAAGATTAGAAACAAAAATTAAAGTTAAGAAAAAGTTTAATAAATGATTTTTCACGTAATTAAGTTCAAACAAGAGAAGGCTTTTTTGCTTCGATATAATTATTTAGTTTAATATTACTTTTTGATTAATTTTTTTTCGCTAAAATTGGGAAACATTTGGTGAAGAGAAAAAATGGCATTTTTTCCGTAATAATCAGTTGTGTAATTAAAACCGAATTACCTATTATTTGATTTTATTTTTTAAAGAATATTTTTTTCGTCGTCTAATTGAAAATAAGTAAAATTATAATTAGTTTTTCTTTACCAGAGGTTTAAAGTCATTAATTTTGTTTTGAGGTTCCGATAGTAACAACATATTTGTCAAAACTCCCAAAATATTGAATTTAATCTATCATTAGATGGACTGCAAGAGTGAAAAATAAAATGTAAACTCGAATAACGATTTCTTATCTCAAAATAAGATATTTTCACAAGTAATTCGAGATTGCCTTTAAAATTTCACTCACTCACTCTCTCTCTCTCTC
>JAQIYC010000033.1:0-25293 GCA_034699545.1 Porobelba spinosa
AATTCACGCAAATTATCGATAGTTTTGTACATTTCGTACAATTTATTCCGAAGTTTAGACACATTTCCCAAACAATCACCGATTGAATGCATTTTTACGATTAATTAGTTTTAATTAATTGAGAAATTGAGACAAAAATCGTGAAAACGATTGAAATTATGTTTTGAAATACGTAATGAATGCAATTTGCAAACAATAGACGAATACATAATATTTATATTATAAAACATTAATTAAGAATTAATTTAACAATGTAATTTCGAACCCAAAATACTGTAAAAATTTGATTATTTTTTATTATAACTTATAATTTATAAGCTATTAATACAAAACAAATTATATCTATATTTTGAATGTCATTAAACGATTCTAACAATTAATGTAATTTTAAAATCAATTGTATAATTAATTTGAGTGCAATATTTATCATGTTATTTTTATTTTTAAATTATATATTTCAGAATTCAATTTAAAAATTTGATTAATAATAAATGATAGCTTGCTGATTAGATATAAATTCTTGACTTTGTATTTAAAGTATGAATTATATTGTGAATTCGATTTAATATATTTATAATTATGTTTTGACTCATTTTCTACTTTTTTTCATTTGTTAGCATTTGTTTGGAATATATTTGAAAATTTTTCTACGAATTCATAACTGGTTTAAAATTTATTTAAATTCAAGGTTTTTGAAAAAGAAGATAAAAATTTCATTTATTCTGTTCTTTGTTTTCTAAAACTTTATTTGAATTCAATTAACACGTCTTTAAAGCCTAATATTTGTCGATATGTCGAAAGCGTTGATTAAAATATCATTTGTTCTAACAATTTGCGTAATTATATCAATTGAATGTCAAAGTAAGCAAATGTTTATTTAAATCCGTTTTAATTAAATATTTTGATTGTAAAATAACTTTGAATTTCAGTTTTAAGACGTCAATACATCGCAGACTCACAACAACTACAAGTGCCGGTTCGGAGAATACAAATACCTTATGATTTGGACAAAAGCCTTAAACCCAGTGACCAAAGGCCGGAGTCTAGGGACACGAAACCCGACAGACAGTGTCCCAAATGTTTGGAAAAACGATTAGTTCAACACTATATGGCCAGGGGTTGCACTCCAGTGATAAAGGGTGGCTGTGATTGTCCCTCAAAGTATGACTGCCCTCAAAGTGATCGACTGGTTTATAACGACACACAGGGTTTGTCTCATTTATTCAATATATTTTTAATTTAATCAATTTGTGTACAGTTTGTTGGTATAGAGGGAGAGCCTATCCATTGGGCGCCAGTATTCCAAACCAGAATCCGTGCCGTAATTGCAAATGTAGTTCTGTTGGCCGAGAGGTTCAAATCGATTGTAGCTCTACTGTTGAATGTTCGACACAATCAACTGTCCATTTATCGAACAACCAGTGCTACCGTTTCTTCGAGCACCAGAAGTGCTGTCCCAGAGTAGAGTGTCAGTCGAGTAGTAGCGTTGCTCTCAATAGGGTTTGTAATTATAAGGGAATTCAGTACAAAATTGGCGAAAAAATAGGTCTGGAAGACAACAGATGTTTGTCCTGTATATGCAGTCAGGAATGGGATGACAACAATCCTCTCGATCTCTATTCGTGCAAAAGAGTCGAATGCGATCTCCAATTGAATGCAATGTTTAGGTCCGGATGTACTCCAATCTATCGCGAAGACAGATGTTGTCCAATAGACTACAATTGCCGTTAGTTTTCGAATGTTTTAAAAGTTTACGTTTGAGTCAATTAATAAAATTTTCATAACTTTTTAAAGCAAAACGAAATCAATTGCGTATTCGAGGTCTGGAAAACGGGTCTCTAATGTGTGACTTCGAGGGCAGGAAATACCCGATCGGTTCGACACTGTATACCGACAATAGATGTTCGAATTGTATTTGTCGAATACCCCCACAATTCACTTGTATTCAGAGCTCTAATTGCTATTAAGTTTATTTTTGTCATTATTTTACTTTAAATGTATTTGACATTTAAAATATTTTTTAAACTTATTGCTTAAACTGTAAAAACTTATATTTTAAATAAAGTAATTTTTAGTGTTTGAGAATTCATTTGAGTTTTTAAGCCAAAATTTTTTAGTCAAAACAAATTCTTCAAGTTTTAAATACATTCCAATTATATTCAATAAATAAAATTCTTTTAAAATATGATTTAACGACAAATTCATAAGATATGAAATACAAATATTTATGTTTCCTTTTATCAAATATTCCTTAATGTTATCTTTTGTTGTCTCAAACAAACATTAAAATAATTTGAAACTTATATTAATTGTAAAATAATTATTATAGTAATAAAAATTAAATATTTATCAAATGATACAACTTTTCCTTGAAATTTCATTCAATGGCTCGAATATAATAGTTGTTTAGCGACACAACACCTAAATTCTCTCATCACTTAAGATATTTATCACTTGTTTATAATTAAGAATTGCATTAATTTCTCAGAAACTCGGCCGTAATTTTTAAATTTTTAGTACAAGTTATTTAAAGTTTTGTTTCAACATAAGGGAAATCCCTAATAGTCTTGATTTTAATGACTAAACAAATATTTGTTTCATATAAGAGTTGCCAATTTGTCATAATAACAAATAATAAAATATTTGTTATATTGATATTTATAGTTCAAAACAACTAAAAAATTATATATTTTATTAGTTATCTCATAAACTGCATATAAATCAATCAAATTATAAATTAAGCTTGTGCAATTTCTTTTTTAAGCTATATACCGTAACACAACACTGGTTATTTATTAGTCTATTAAAGGTCTAAAATTGCAAAAAGTATTTCAAACATTTAAAAACTTTTTTATGAATTGGCAAAACTTCTTCATCAGCACTAATGCCCACACATTCAAAAGTATTAGTCATTGAGTGGTTGCGGTCGCTGTCAAACAGGATCTCGAAGTTATTGAATTGCAATCACGTATTTGTCAAATAAATTCTCTCGTTTTGTATTCAAAATAATTTATTCGCATTTAATCTCTAACCGAAGGACACGAAAAGCTTTTTAACATTTTATTATTCGCTTTCTAATCCAGAAAATCAATTTGAAAACCTGTGTTCAGTGGATGTGATTCAACACTTGTGTTTTGATTTACTAGTTTATAGACTGATCTAAATAATATTTTTTTTTTATTTCATAATAATTTTTATTTAATTCATAAAATAATGGCTAATAATAATAATTTATTAATTCATATAATTTTATTAGTATTTTCCATACTTTTTCTATCGGCTCAAAGTCAAGGTTTGTAACACTTCTGACAAATCATTTATAAATTATTAAAAACTAAAAAATGTTTTGTTATTTCCATCAAAAAATACTATTAATAACTTAATATTATTGATATAAACAATAAACTCAATTTAATGATTTATTTGATTTTAATTTAGATAATTTATAAGTTTTTAAAATTACACAATTTTAAATAAAACATTTAATATAAAAGTCTAATCAAATAAAATAACCAACGTTGTATAAAATATGTAAATATCAAATAAATTAATTTAAATTAAAGTAAATTAGTTATAGGTCTTAATTAAAACAAACTTTTAATTATTAATTTAAAATAAAAACAACTGTTTATTAAAAGTTCAAATATGGCTCAAATGCTTATTTAACACTAATTAACATTAGTTTTAGAAATTCTTTTACTTTTATTTATTACTTAAAAACAAATTTAAAACTATTTATCAAAACGGTATTCAAAACCAGAAATATTCCGAAAGACTGACGACAGACAACAGATTGAGGCCAAAGTCGAACGAATCAATTTGAAAGACTTTGGGTTCGGGAGTGACAGACAAAGACAAGTCGAGAGACAATCGCCGGACAGACAGAGAGAGGATGACCAGAGAGTGAAGGAAGTGGAGAGTAGGCGACGCATACCTGTGCCTCCCAGAGACGATCGACCTCTAGAGAGATGGAGACCTAATCCTCTAAATCGCGGTTTAATTCCCAAAAATCCAGATCTGTTCCCAAATAGAGTTTCATTTTCTGGTCGACGAGATGTCACAGAAACTCGTCGTTCGTATTCTGGAAGCACTGATAGAACACCAGAAAAAGACATACCTATTGATTGGTCTGCGAGTCCGCGAAGAGTTGGCTTAACGCACGACACAGACCTGTCTGCGCGACGAACCTTTGATTCTACTCTTAGAGGTTTCGACCCTCCAGTCAGAAGACCCGACTCTTCCATTAGAAGACCCGACACTTCATTCAGAAGACCTGACGTTTTCCCCAATAGACTATTGACGAGAAGAGAGCGTAAGAATTGTTCGGAAGAATGTGTTGACACGAGATATCTACAACACTATAAGGCCAGGGATTGCAAAATATTAAAAGATTTTGAGTGCAATTGCGCCGTCGGTTTCGATTGCCCGGCCTATACATCCAAAAACACATCTGGTATTCCATTAAAACTGATTGTAATTTCTATTTTATATAATTATATTCCAAATTATGTATAGTCTGTCAATACGACGGTCGGGTGTATCAGATTGGGTCTCGCATTCCAGTCCATAACCCGTGCCGTATCTGCGAATGCCGTGACTTCGGTCGCCGAAAGGATGAGTCGTTTGCGGAAATCGATTGCGGAATAAGCATTGAATGCCCGGAAGAGGCGTTTGGACTCAAACCTGAGCCCAACTGTTACTTCGCTTACGATCGGGACGTCTGTTGCGGACATCAGGTTTGCGCCAATGCTTTGCAGCCGAAGAGCGAACAAAAAGTTTGCAAATACAAGGATCGGGAGTATAAACTCGGGCAGAAGATATACCCGGATGAGGACCCCTGCAAGATATGCCGGTGCACTGACGACTGGAATGATGACAACCCAATAGCTACCAATGCCTGTATGACATACAGGTGTGAATTCGAATTAGACAAAAACTTCAAGAATGGATGTCTTCCCATCTACCACTCGGGCACCTGTTGTCCGATTGAGTACAAGTGCCGTAAGTTTTATAATTTTTGATTATTATTCAAAATAATTGATAAATGAATTGCATTCGAATATATAGCGAAAAACTTTCCGCTTTCGAACCAGACGTCCGATTCGAGTCAGTGTCTGTTCGATGGCCGCAAATACCCGATCGGCTCGAAACTGGTCACCGAAAACGTTTGCGTCGACTGTGATTGTAGAGTTCCGCCGGATTTCACATGCGTTCACAAGAGCTGTCCGACCCCTCCGTCCAACTGCTATGTCGGCAAATGGGATAACAGTGTCTGTTGTCAGCAATACATCTGCGCCAGACCTGACCACATCCGAGACGAGTCTCAATTCAGAGCTAATTTCTATTCGCCTAAAGACAACTGATTTCTCATCCATTTCTCAATCGATTTTTCGTATTTAACTCATGATTTCATTGATTATAATAATTATTACATTTATTTCGATTATTAAAATTAAACTCAAATAAATGTATCGATTGATCGATCGGTTTAATAATTTTACATAAATATGAATTCTGTTTCGCACTCTTACTAATTCTTACAAATTTAAGCTATTATTAAAATTAATTGAATCGAAAAAGATTTTCATTAAAAATAAATATTAACCTGGTAAAATAATATTATTTATAAGTAAATTAATTAAAAATTTTAAATTAAAAAAATAGTTTAAATTAACAAACTTATTTATATACAAAATTGAACGGAAAGACTGGATTCAAATCCGTTTCATCAATAAGTCTGAGAATATCAATAATTTTTGAATTGCTGTAAAAACCCGACTCTTTGCCAATGAAATAGTCGATGTGCGACCACTTCGGTTCCGGCACTTCGTAGTCGAAAAATAAAGAGTCTGTGGTTTGAAACGGAATTTTAGTTTTTATATTTTGCATTTATTATATAAATTACTTTTTAGTTTATTTTTCAAAATTGAAATATCAATTGAATTAATGTATGCGTCGGTATATGAGTAGAAAAGCGCGACATTTGTATAAATGAGTTGCAGTCGATAGGGCGGAGGCTCTGTCTGACCATATCGTAACACATTGTCAGCTATTCCGTAGTCAAACATTTCGAATTTGCCATTCAATGCAAATTGGAAATACTGGGCCACAACGAGCCTGGGTAGGCCGTCAGGGGAGTAGCTGGTTGATGTGCCGAATCTTGACTTTCAGTATCAATTTAAATATTTGACAAGATTTTAGAGAAATTAATATTTTAACATAAGATTAATATCAAAAATTTTAAATCTGTAGTTTAATCATAATTATTAGAATTATAATTTATTCCACGTATTTTTGTAAGCTGTAGCTTAAAATTAATTTAATTATTTAGTCAATTCTAAGCTAAGCTCTGATATAGTGAAGCACTTACGAGATCCCATTGTTCAAAGTTATGGCCCGATAGTAGTCCAGTCAATAGACCGCAATAGTAGCGCCAATATAGCGATTGACAGATATCACTGTTCACTGACATTAACCAATCATTTTTGGGTAAAAGTGAACCCGATTTGGATCTGAATTAGAATTGAACTAAATTTGCATTCATTGTAAAAACGTGTCTAACATTGAAATTCTAATCTCTAATACTTCAAAACTGGAGTAAGAAATGTCGACAACTGATGCCATAACTTGTTATGACTGTTGAATACAACGGGTGCTAAGGCTATGAACGGATCTATCATTAAATTGTAATCGAGTTGAGAGGAAAGCAGTCCAAACATAACAGTCGCTCCCATTGAGTGTCCGATTACACCTATTTTTGCTGTGAATACAATCATTTGTCAAAAAAATACCTGTATACAATAAAATTTTATTTAAATTTTTCAATAATAATAATCTTATTGATTGATAAAAATCTAAATCAAAAATAGATTTATATTGATATAGATTAGGATTAGAAAATAGTAATCATTTCAATCTCATCAAAAGAGCCTATAATTTACTTTTATTCTTCTGTCGATCAAAATTAGATTCAATTCTTATTTTACAATTTTATTTGAGTCATGAAATTGAAACTTCAAAAAAACGTGACTTTTATCTGACAACTAATCAACAATTTTTAAATTTTAAGTTTTTCCAAAATGTAAAACAATAAAAATGTTTAAAAAACTGAATATAAAATATATTTTTACATTGCTAATTTAAATTTTATTATTTATTAAATAAAAGTTTTTATTTATTTTGGTTAATGTATAAATATACAATATTAATTTATAAAGCTGGAAAAATTTATTATTACGGTAGTTTAAATTAGGGTTGAAACTCTCAACTCCCCGAGGAAATGTTTGGCATCTAACCCACCCTGAGGCAGGGTATAACCCAAGATTAGCCAAAGGAGTTTAGGTTTTTAACTCCATCTAAAAAAATTGACTATTTATTTCTCTGAAATTTTGCTCGGGTATTAGACGCCCCCCTCCCCTTTGAAAATTGTCTGCCGCCTGAAAAAAGCATTAAAATTTTTAAGCTATTTTGCAAAAAATTGCATTAATTTAACTAAATTAAAGATAAATCGGTTTAAGTGGAGCTAAATTATCTTAATTTGGGTTAAATTTAATTAAATTTGACTAATTTTACTGAATTTAAACTTAATTTAGCAAAAATTAAAAAATCATCTTTGCTTTTGTTTTATTGGATTAATTGGGTAAATTTTTGCAGCTTGCAGATTATTTTATAATAATGTACTTTAATTTAGAATATATTTGACAATTTTATTATAATAAAAATTGTGACATTATTATTTAAATAACGTATTAAATTTCAAGTCAACTTACCCGCTCCTGTATATTGAATTGTGTAGTCAATCATTGCCGGCATATCGTATTGAATCAACTCATCCAATGTAAACGACCAGTAATTTATGTCTGAGTTATTGTACATATTATAAATAATTTAAATATTAAAACAAAAATAATATACCTTTTTGTGTGAGATGTGTGTGATTCGAAGAATATTGATTTCCCCTAAAATTACCCAGCCACACGTCATACCCGAATTGGGATAACACAAAAGCCAGAGCCCCTCCGACCGCAACACTCTGACCGTCCAATTGTCGGAAAGCCATTCGATGACCATATCTCTCTTCGACGTACACTCCCTTTGCATCAATGAATCCGTGAGTATTGAGCATAAAGTCATGACATGAGACCATAATTCCGTGCATTAATAGAATTGGTTTTAACCGCAAATGTCTTTTGTATGGATTTATGATTCGAAACATTCCTAATATATATCCGTCAGAAGTGATTACTTTATGTTCTTCATAATCAAAACTTCGCGAATCAATGATTTGTTTCTAAAAACAAATTTGTATTTTATAAATATATTAATTTTTTTTTAATTATTTCAATTATATGCGATATAGAAATGGAAAAAAGTTAAAAACAAAAAATTAAAGTTTTACAATGATTTTCAAAACTAAGTAAAATAACTAATTTTTATTTTTACATTAATGTTATTTTAATTTTTAATCAAATTTTTAAATATTAAATCAAGTTTTTTAAAAAATGAGTGAAAAAATAAATGTTTAAACTCACCGCATTCTTAAACTGATCTGGATCTCTCTCTAGTAAACATATAAACAAGCAGAAATTTAAATTGAAAATAATTGATTTAAAATACAATTTAAAGTCCATAAAAATTTATCAACATATATTTAGTGAACTTGAAGATTAAAATGAAAAACTTAATTGAAACAAAAAAAAGTTAAGAATAACTTTTGAAAATAACCTAATTTTTTATTGCAGTATATTTCAGATAAAAGAGTTTTTGATTACTTTCTTATATAGTATTTATAGATATGAACGAGCAGTTCGTCAACTTTTTTTGTGTTTTGAATTATTAAATTATAACAAAAAATAACATTAAATAGAAATAATTGAAGTCTAATACCAGCATTGCTCTACAAACTCGACACAACTCTAATGCAACTCTAAAGTGAAATTGCATTTTAGTGACAATTTTAAAAATATTAATTATTTAGTAATATTTTAGAATTATGTTATTAAAATATACTTTTTATAGTGAATAAAGCTAAACAAATATTGTTAATTAAAAGATTTGGTTTAAAGAATTAAATTTTTAAATAAAATTTTAAATTATAAATTTACGTGAGAACTAAGAAAGTATACTCAAGTTTAAAATACCACTATATAGTAAAATTATACTAACAAAATAAAATGATAACAATAATAATTTTTTCACACAAAAAATTAGCTAAAAAGTTGCAAAACTTTTTTGAAATTTTAATATTAGACAATAAAAACAAACATGTCGTTATGGCAAATTATACCTGTTAATCACTCTAAGAAAAATTTGCTTCTGACCATCCCAGCATTAAAAAAAAGAAAAAATCCCCTATAAATTTGTACACTTTTAGTCTAAATTAGTGCTAAATTCTGTTTAAATCCAGTTGTAAATTTGTATAAATTTAACCTATATTTTTGCCGACTCCTACTAGAACTCCCCGCAAGAGTTACCAAAAATTTTCTAGTTAACTCCACCCATAACCTCCCTCCTAACATCAAAGTCTGCCGATATTCCTAAATAAAACAAACTAAGAAAATTAACCTGTAAAAAACAAGCATGCGTTGTCTAAGTTATTTATTTATTTCTTTTCTATTAAAGTAACTTGGCTTAATTTATATTATAAAACTCGCACTCAAAACAATAATCTATTATTAAATTATTTAAAATTCTTTACAAAACATAATATTAGTTTTAATCGCTATAATTATATTTCTATATCACTGAAGAACGGCTGTAAAATGGAATCAATCAAATTCTTGGTTTATATCTTAACATTGTGTCTATTCTTAAGCTCAATTAGAAATGAGATATCATTGACACCTAAAGCAAGTTTTTAGTTAACCTTTTTATTTACATTTTATTTAATTAGTTTTTAAATTGTATTGAAAATTACAGACAAATCAAAGACAAGAAATATGTTTCGATAAAAGTCTTGTAATTGATTCGACAGCGAGTCCTCTCAACCAAGACTTGGTATATCTATTCACAAAAGACATGTTTTACAAACTGAAGATTAAAAGCCAAACCACAGTCAGTATAGAATCGGCGAATAAGTTGAGCGTTTGGAACGATAAGATCGTACCGCCGATAGACATGGTATACATTAGTGATCGGAACCCGGATTTCTTTAATTTAATTAATGTAAGTTTAAAATTAATGTAGAATTAGTTGAATTATATATAAATATTTAATTATGACTTAAAGTGTAAACTTAAGACAGAATTTACGGTCAACTATAAGGAGAATGCCTTCGAGGGCTCGAGACCCACAACTGATTGTTCCGAATCGAACCAAAATAAGCAAACAATTGAGTTCATACTGACCAGAGAAAAGACGGCGGTCATTTTGAATGAATACTGGGTAGAGGACTGGCACGAGGCGGGCATAACTGTGCGCCGGGGCAGCTATTATTATGGCTTACGAATAAGACCGAAAGAAAGCACAGAAGGCGAGGTATATTCGGTAGGACTGATCGATAACGACCAGAAAGAGCTAATTAGTACTACGAAACCATTGGCCGAATTGAAGAGCGGAAGCCGTATTACCGCAGCTTTTATTCACAACGAACTCTGGTATCTGTTCGGCGGCAGATATTTGTGTTCACTTTCGCTTGACTTCTTCAACAACGAGTTTACTGATTGCAAACCAATAGAAATCATAGATTGGATCGAAGACTGCCGAAGCCCGACGGGCACTGGAATGGGAACTGACAGCTCGAATACCACAGGAGAAAGCGGAGGCAAAGATAAAGACAAGAATAAAGACATATCAGTGTTGGTGATCACAATTGTGGTAATCATAGCCATCGTTGTTCTAATCATTATTGTATTAGTGCTTCTCACCTACAAAGAAGTGTCAAAGAAGAGTCAAACCCAGACCTACCGGTGACTCCATTCAAGATCGGCTCTCATTTAGATATTCCAAAGCATTACTTCTTTTATTATATTTAAAAACGATTTTATTTGTTTGGTTTGAAATTTATTTATTATTATATATTTTTATTCTCAAAATAAACTTAATTTGGTTTAAAAATACATTTCATATTTAATATATAAATTATTTAATTTAGTTCTAATAAATTGTGCAAGTTTATATTACACTGATTAAAAACAATATAAATTTGTAGTTTTAAAAATTTACAATAAAAAAATCAAAATAAAATTTCAATTACTCTAGATTGCAAAACAAAAATTTTAAATTGTGACCTTAAGAATACATTAAGAACATAAAAACTAATCTAGTCAAAAATTAAATAATAATTGGCTATAATATTACACTAAAAATATTTCAAACGGCAGAGTTTGAAAGGCAATACGAAATTACAAAACAACCCCTTATTGTCCAAAAATCAACAAAACATTAAATAAAAGTCAAAGTAAACCAAAACATGAGTTACAGTTAAATCGGATTTTTGGTTATTTAGTCCTAAAAGTGATTTAACTATAAATTCAATTCAATTATTGGTTTATTCACTAATACGTCGACAAAACAATGGAAACAATTGGAGAGAAAACAGATGAGAGAAGTGAAGACAAAGCGATTACAACAACATTAGAGGAGACGGAAGACGAAGAAGTGATGATAATCGGCGAGAAAGAGATTCAGAGTTTCGGTACTCATGAGGAATGCGAAGACAATAGCGATGGCATTGAAGTACAAACTAAAGCGTTTCCACAAAAACCGATTACAAGAAAACAGAATAAAAGTAAACAAAAAATTTTGAATAATATATGAATTTTTGCGGAAATAATGTCTGATTTGAACCAAAACAGATGGAAATGGCGTTCCATTGAATCGGACTTACGTTCAGATACTGAACGATATGTTTCCGAACAAAACGCGTTACGTAGAGGAGGGCCGGACGGGTCCACAACACGCGCCGCAGTTCCGCATTGCTGTCCACGTGTCGGGCCTTACGTTCCACGGCGTGAGTCGTTCGAAGCAGTCGGCCCGACATGAAGCGGCCAAAGAGGCCATTGAGTACCTGTCGGGCCGGACCGGGCATTCAGGCAGTAGTGGATATGGCCGGCGCTATCACAACAGATTTGACAATTATCACAGATATCAGCCCTACTATAGCTTTCAAAGCCACGACCCGTACCCGTCATTAATGCCAGAAACGCCTCCACTCTATACCCGGCGTCCATATGACCCGTATTTGGGTCCGCAGTTGGACTACAATTACGAAACACAATATGAGAACAACTATTACGACGACTATTGGATCAGAGATTCAATTCCATTGCATTATAGAGAGAGCCGACCAGTAGTCCAACGCCCGCCGCCGGCGCCTCTACTCCAACCGATAGCGCCTCCATATCAAGAGTCACCACCTCTTCGGCCCACCAATCGGTTGTTAACCGAGAATACATCAAAACCTTCGCCCAATTTGTCGCACTTGACGTTTATCCCGACTACTAGTGCATCGAAAGATGACTTCACAACCGATGACTACAACACTGACGAGTCTTTCGTCGAATTTAGAGCAAAAACTGACAATAAATCTGACGATGGGTTTGAAGACATGAAAACCGATGAACAGAATTCGAACAATAATAACAAAAAAGAGCGAATAATCCTACGAGTGATGAGTCAGGCGCCGGCCAACCAGAACCCGGTGGCACTCATTCACGAGTTGCAGCCGAACGCTAAATGGGTCAGCACTGAGCTTAACACCGGTAATAAACGCCATTCCCCTACTTTCCAGATGACACTACTCCTACCGCTGGCCAACGAGTGCTTCACCGGCACCGCCAGAACCAAGAAGTTGGCCAAATCAGAGGCCGCGTCCAAAGCATTGTTACAAATGTATAATATTTCGATTAATCCGCAAAATAGCGATAATCCGGAACACATTAAACCGAAAAGTACTGTTCAAATAGCACAGGAACCTCTTGTTCTCAAACAGGCAATACATTTAGTTTTAATTTTTATTAACATTTTTAAATTTTAATTTTGTTAAACATTTTATATTCAGGACATCGCCGATCGAATTGGTCGGGAAGTGCTGAGAGTTTGCGACGGAATTTGGGATAAATTGGTTGAATTGAAGAAATGGACAGTTCTTTCTGCTATTGTATTGACCGATGAGACGAATGTAGACTTTGTTGATGTGATTTGCATCACAAGTGGCACTAAATGCGTGAAAGGGGATAGTCTTTCGATGAACGGCTATGCCCTCAATGACTGTCACGCGGAGGTGTTGGCCAGACGTGCGTTCGTTCACTACATATATATGCAAATCGAAAAACTAATTGACAACAGCTTTGATGGTTTGGATTTAGTTTTTAAATTAAATCTGTTTTCAGTTTATACTAAAACTTATTTTTGTTTAATTATATCTAAAGATAAGCCGGAATTCCTAATCGAGCGAAGGCCAGACGGTTATGGCTTTCGAATGAAAAAACAATATAAAGTCAATCTTTTCATAAGCACTGCCCCATGTGGTGACTCCCGGGTCTTTAGTCCTAAAGAAGAGGTAATTGAGTGCTTAAAGTGTTTAAAGAAAAATGTTTTAAATTATTCGTTTAAATCTGAAGTCAAACGACGCGCACCCGAACCGTCAGACCAGAGGTCTATTGAGGGCCAAAATCGAAGGCGGAGAGGGAACCATACCCGTGAAGAGGGACGCCATTCTCACTTGGGATGGCATACTTCAGGGCCATCAAAGGCTACAGTTTATGTCCTGTTCCGATAAGATTGCCGTTTGGAATGTCGTCGGATTACAGGTTTGAGTTTCAAAAATAGAATTTAATAAATAAATTGAAACCTTTGACCCAAAGGGCGCACTTCTGAGTCACTTAATGGAACCGATATACCTGGAGTCAGTAGTGTTGGCCTCTCTCTTCAATTACGAGCATTTGATTCGTGCACTTCACGGACGACTACATCTCAACTTCGATTCGAATTCATTGCACGGTTTGCCCGAATTCTTTGCCTACAATAAGAATAAAGTCGCCAAATGTCAGCTTAAGGACGACCTCACCCGACAGGTATTTTACACATTTTTAACTCAAATAATTATAAAACGAGAATAAATTACCCGAATTACCCCGCTTACGGCAATTATCGCTCATGCAATTATAAGCGAGTTTGGGACATTTTAAGTTAATCAAAATATACCACAACTGTATCCAGATACAATTGCACCCCTGATCAAGAAATGACATATAATTGCATACAAATGATTTCTATGCTTTTTCTCACACCAACTGGTCTATTGGATTCAGTAATTGTCAATTGATTTAATCTCAAATTTGATTTTATCAAATCAATTAATTATTTCATCCATATCTTGAGTCATGTCTTTATTTATTATTTATCTGTCCTTTGAAGACATTTCAGTCAAAATTTGGGACATTTTATTAATCGATACAATTTAATACTTATGAAAAACTCGTGTTTTGCATAAGAGTTAATAATTAAGACTTTAAATCAATTGCTTAAAAATACTATTTTTATAGTTTTAGAAAAAAAAACTTTAGTCTGAAATACAGTGCAATTACCGGTATATCTAGATTCTAGATAGACCTCTGATCAAGAAATGACATACAATTGCATGCAAATGTTAGCTGGGTAATTCGGTATTTAATAGATTTACTTTATTTGAATTACTAATCATTTAATAATTTGAATAATCAGTTAACAAAAGCACCGAATTATGCCATAAATTGGATTAAAGGCGACGATAAGCCCGAAGTGGTGTCGACCGAAAGCGGACGCATTCATATCGAGAACATTATCTCCCGATTGGCAAAGCGTTCACTATTTTCCCGATTTTGTGCACTTCTGGGCCGAAACTCACCGACACTTCCGACCTGTACTTTGGGTCAAAGTATTCCATTGATATATAGAGACGGAAAGACCGCTTCACTTGACTATCAAAGAGCGAAAACCCAATGTATGCAAACATTTGTGGAGCAAAATCTGGGCAATTGGATCCAGGTGCCCTCTGAGATTGATCTCTTTCGACTATGAGTGCTCTCCAACTGCTTTTTACTCGAAATCATATTTGGATTCATTTTTCTTAATCTATTCGTTATATTTAATTAGTATTTAATTTATTTGAATCATTGGTTTTTCAATTATATTTCAATTGACTGAAAGAATTAGAATTGATTCGCATTTTTGTCTATATTTTTTGTTTTTGTACTTTTACTGTATTTTGACGTAAATTATAAATTTAAAACTTTTTAATATGAATTTTCTAAATAGAAATTTAAAATAATAATAATTTTTGTTTTTATTTACATTTGTTTTTAATTAATTTAAACAATTCTTTGTCTTAAATACGAATTATTTTTTCGACAAAAGATGAGAATTATAGCCGAAATGATTGTAAAACATATGATTGGAATCACGAGTAGAAACGTTAAGATATGCCACAAATAGAAGGCAGAGTTCGAACACTTGTGCGGATAATGAATATAATACTGACAATCGGTTTTCAAATGAGGAATTATAATAAACGGCAATTTCTTCATTAGTTCCGCTTCTTCGCCAGAGCACTGGTGTTTGGCTGCGCTGATCCAGCAGTCGCTCAGTGCTAACAAACCACAACAGCGGACATAATGCGGCAAATCGTTGATTGTGTCGATCTTATAGTCGGTCAGAAACTGACGGCCCGTTTGGTTGGCTTTACGATTGCATTCCGAGAAGCGATCATTGATTTTAGCCAAACAGTGCACTATTGATGTGTATTGTCTTAAGTTGTCTACACTTATGGCTTCCAATGACGAGTTGTTCGGAATACCGAATGCACTCACAGTTAATATAAAACAATTTAGAAATACTAATAGTTTTGTTGGGTTTGTGGCAAACATTTTACAATTTTCTCTTACAATTCACTTAATCGAAAATATTTAATCCATTTTTGCCCAAAAAAAGACATTGGAGTTGGAGTTGAAAAACACAAACTTTGAATTACAAAGTAGTTTATGAAAGGAATAAAAGAATAACTTTAAGGAAAAGTTTACTCAAAACCCCGATTAGAAAAAGGAAGTAAAACAATAAGAGAGGGAGAGATGGGAGAGGGAGAGAGGGAGAGAGAACTCTTTTGCTGATTCATTACATCAAACACTGGATATATCGCAATATTTTTAATAATCATTCGAATGATTACTTGAAGTTAAAAAATTATATTTTAAATTATAGAATATATATACAGGTCTGCACTTTATATTGAATATTCAATATTGGGTTGAATTTCCTGTTATGTCTTTTTAATTAGCGATTAAAATGTTTAAATAACAATAAATTATTTTCAATTAAAAGATTGTGTTTTTCTCGTAAATCTTAATTTATTCCTTTTTTATGACATAAATTTTTTTTGTTTTAATGTTTGTATTTAAATTTGATAAAATTTAAAGGAAAAATAATAAATTAGTTCAAACTTTTTTTATTTTAGGAATTACTAATACTATTCGTTGCAATAAATTATAATAAATTTGTTTTATATTTTGAATAAAGTTTTATTTATTTTTATAATTATAAAATAAAATAAACTTTAAGATAACGCAATGAAAATATAAACAAATTAAAATTTTTCTTTATATTTTTAATTTAATTAATTAAATTTAAATACAAAATATAATTCTATAGAAGATGTAATTTGACAAGTTTATTTAAAATATTGAAACAAACATAAAACATATTTTCTTATTATTCTTGATAAAATCAAGTTTCAACTGCAATCAGTCTTTCCGAATTAATTTAATCCAGGTTTTAGGCAATAATTTTACTTAAATTAATTAGTAAATATCAAACTTTGAAAATTATCTTAATTAATTTTTGTTTATTTAAAAAATACAATTTTTAGTCATATAGTCTTTATATTCTAGGTTTTTTGTTACCAAGCTTTAATTTAAAAACAGCTAATAAGTCCAAATGTTGGCAATTATCTAACATTCCTAAACATATTGAAAGAATAAATTTAATTTAAATAAATGTTTACATCTTTTAATTTGTATAAATATATTAGAATTTTTGTTACTCTAATAGGTTTATTTAAAACAAATTTGTCTTAATTAACTTTCTAAATTTATTTAAAATAATTAGCTTAAATTAACTAAATTATAAATAATTTTGTAAATTCTAATTGAGCAAATATGGAAACCATATCAGCATTTATTGTGAATACAAAGCAAATATTTTTTTTATGTCTCACAAAATATGTGAACGACCGCCAAATCGACAAAACTATTGAAGCAGAATATCGTAGAATTAATGACTTCTTATATAAACTAATCAATTATTTGCAGAAAAGTTGGAATTATTGCGCAAAATCGATGTCAGACATACAGTATTAGCATTTTATTTATTCAATTAATTTGATTTTTGTTGTTATATAGCCAATAAATTTTAATAAATTTAAATTGCTAAATTTTATGCTGAAAAATGCATTGACATTAAAATTTTGGTTCAAGACTAGTTAAGAGCAAAAAATTTACTAATAATATATTAAAGCTTTAAACAATTTACAAACTAGTAATAATAATAATAATATTAATCAATATTTACATTACATTACATATTCGGATCTCATTAAAAAATCGTATCACTAACCTCTTGAAGAAGGACACTGCCAAGCTCAATTACAGACAGTGAATTTACTATTAAGTGATGGTGTGAGCTAATTCAATGGGTCTGAGGATTTACAGGACAAGTGACTAGCTCATCGCAACCTAGTATATGGAATCAGCGATGGGATTCGAACCTGCGACCCTCCGATCACTGGCTCGACACACTGCCAACTCAACTATAACTAACTAATTAATATTTAATCTATTTAAATAATTAGTAATAATTTATTACTTTAAGACAAAGTCTAACTAACATAACTAACGCTTAAGTCTATTTAAATGCAATGCTCATACATACATGTATTTCGTAGCTTATTATATGTTACAGTTTATTTTTTTAATTAATTTTTATTTAACTTTTAATGTAAATTATTAAAACACACTTTCTTAACCTCTTACAGTAAGAGTTCTTACTCCAAGAGTATTGTTGAGACAATTGTAGTTTACTCTTACCTAAATCATTAGACTTGTCCAACCTTGGCCAATTTCAACTTTATTATAAAAATTAAGTTTATTTTGAAGCTAAATTATTTCAAATTTACTTATTAATTTTAGATTTGTTTTTCAAATCACGCAAATAATAATTCGAGTAATTTGAAACACAAATAAACTTCTCATTCGTAATAATATAAATTAAAACAAAATTCTGGGAAAATTGATTTTATTATTTTTTCGTAATTTTATTTATAATTAGAGCTTTTATTATCAATTTATTAATAACTAAAATGATTAAAATTTATTTTATTATATAAAGTATCACAGATAGAGACGAGAGAATACATAGCAATGAAAAAAATGTGTGTTTTTGTCAATCTATAGCATCTATTACTGTAAAAGTTTAAAATTTGTTTTTTAGCTGAAAAAGTTCAGTGTATAGGAAGACAACATAATATGTATTTAGTTTTCACAAGAGTTTTGCGAATTTGTTGTATTATTTGTGTCCAAAACATGTCTCGATTATTGATGTAAAAACATATTATGTCTATTCATTCGTATTTGAAAAACATTTCTATTGTTTCGTATTAATTGATATTCACAACAATCGTGTGTTTGGATTGCATTAACGCATTTATTCAATAGATTTATCGTTAATTCAAATGCATTTCAATTAATACAGTATTTGTTTGATTTAAACTTTTTTCTCCACTTAATCTTAAAAAAACTTTTTTTTAATGGAATAGAGCTTTTTGTGCGTTTCATATGTTTTTAACCTTAATTTTAAATATCAATTATTGACATATTTTTCAATATAAAAAACTATTACACAACTAATCGCACATTCATTTGCAATCATTGAATCATTTTTTAGTCTTCTCTCAGATTTTTTTTATTTCAAAAATAACTTTAATTCCGATTTTGTATTTTCGCGAAGATTTGTCGCCAAAAACGGATCAAAACTTTATTCGGTTTATGCGAATCAGAATCGGTGCGAAAAACCGGTTTTTCATATATTTTTCTTCGTCTTGTGATTCCGTTTAACCCATTTATGGCTTAGTTTTCAAATAAAAAGAAAGAATTGATTTATTTATTTCGCTATTTGTTTATCACAAATATAAAAATATGCGATAAATAGTATCTATCGTTCGGTTCGGAACATCACTAAACGAATTGTCTGTTTTGATGTGTATTCGGTTCACACATGTATTCATCAAACGGTTGACTCGAATTTAGGACTTCCTCCGATCAGATTAACCCTTTGTGTTGGGATTTGGCTTTTGTTGAACTCTATTTTGGCATATTCTACAGATTGGGGCTGTTGTCCGCCTTTGGACAACTGCTGCATCGATGGATGTCCTATTGTCTGGTGCTGTGGCGGTAAAGGCTGACCACAAAAAGATAGTTCCGCGTAATGAAGATCACTTTGAGGCACATATTGTACGCTATCGTCGGTTTGATAGGCTGTTGGCAATTGGTTTGCAAATTAGGAATTGATTTATAAGTATTTAAAACTGTTCTGAATGTGACTCAAGAGTTCATACCATAAGAAATGAAGTTTTTATTGTCGAGACCTCCACTCAAATACCCGAACGAAGGTATGATATCCGGCGGGCCTTTAGTTGAATTGCAGTTTTGGTGCAGTTGTTGTTGAATTTGGTGCTGTTGTTGCTGCTGCTGCTGAGCCGACTGTGCCGTCGAAGTCAACAGCATTTCGTCGCAACAGTCGTCATCACAACATCCGTCGCATTCCTCCTCCTCTTCGAAAAGTGTGGCCGCAGTGGGTGTCTGCGTGTGTTGCCTGTCTTCCTGTTGCGGCACTTGTGCGCTACTGTTGGTCCCACTTCTTCGCACCCGAACCACTGCAATGATTCCCAACGCTATGACAATGAAAGTGACGACAGCGACGCCTATCAGCAGCGATATGACCATCGGTTTGCCTCTAAACAAAATGCCAGAACTAATGCCGTCTTTGTTGCCACCAGTGCTGGCGTCGACGAGCCGTTCGGCCGGTCGTAGTGTCTGAGCCTTTAACCAGATTTGATCGCTTTTGCCCTTAGAGTTCGAGGCAAACAGTTTGAGCTTAAAGTTGGTGTTTGGGGTCAAGTCCGGCACAAACAGCTGGAATGTGTTTGAGGCCGGACTGGTCGGCGACACTGAAGAGCTGATGCTATTTATGTTATTGTCAAGTGCTGTGTTGGAGGAGTCTATTGGGTTAGCAATGGAGTAGAGATAAGGCGTTAATTAGTTTTTGATTAAAAATTGTTGGAATAGTTGACTAATTAGTAATTACCAGAAAGTATGGAATTGGTGGACAACTGAGAGAGAGGCAGAGTTGCGGGCAGTGAGACGTTGGCCACTAAATACAGATTGTTGTGACTGTTGTACACTTCGCACACGTAATACGTCGGCGGATATACGAACACTGTTTGCGAATTCGGGTTATTATTATTCTTTTGGTTAGTATTGGTGTTCGGCTGGAAATGCAGATCATTTGTAGTCCAATTGGTAGCTATAATACCCGTCTGATCACTGCCGGTGCACAGTATGACGAGTGCGTTATCGCTTTGGTTCACCACTTGACACATAAATGGAAAATTAGGCGGACCTGACAATAGACCAGAACATATTTGGCATTAGATATGTGCGAATTAAGTCACAAAATTGAATCTGACATAAGATCGACCAAAAAAATAAAAACGTATGGATCGGATCAGGAAAGTTGTGTCCGATCTGTATCTCTAGTGTAAATACAGTCTAATAACTGACATAAAAGTTATTTCTTTTCTTTTTGATTATTTTTCTTTACTAAGACTTTTTTGATTGATTTGCGTCGTCAGTATTCCCTAAATATAAACTTTTATTCCGTGTTTTGGATTTCCTATAGATTTTTGATAATTTCCTATTTGTTTGCAAATACTGTAAATACGACTGTTTTTCATCAATCAAATGAATAAAAATCAAAATTGATTTTCAGATCAATACCGAAATTATTATTATTTCTTACATTTTTTTTATCAATTACTTCGAGCCATTAAAACAACGCAATAGTAATAATACGAAATCTAATATTTCATTTAATAATTGATTAACCAATTAATTGCTATGATTTGTAAGCCTTTCAAAAACAACTTATTGTCTATTATCGCAAACAATCGGACAAAACAAAGAATCGATTTTTAGATTTTTTTCGCTATTAATGACACTTTTTTCTCGTTTAGAAATTAATCATTCAATAAAAAACTAAATAAGAAATTATTGTTTTTACAGGAATTCGCAACAAAAAACTATCTAAATATTTATTCTGTTAACTAATTAATCATAAATTTTCCAATTAAACTAATTGATTAGAAATTTAGTTTAACTTAAGTTTATTGAAACTATTTTATTGATTTATAAGTTATTATAAGTTTTTGAAAGAATTTATATAAATATAATTAAATATAAGTAAAAATTATTTTCAGAGTCGACTTTATTAACAATAAATAGATATAAATAAAGTTAAAGCAATTGTTGGTTAACTGAATGGATAATATGATTATCGATAGAAATTTGATAAGAAATAAAATGAAAGAATTGTTAGAATGAAGTGGTATTTGAATAAAATTAGATTAAATATATGGTTGGAATACATACCGGCCTGTATTATATGGTATTTGCAGGCCTTTTGCTGTAACCCAATCGAGTTCTTGGCTATACATTCGATAGTTCCGTATTCTTGTGGCGAATGCGGGGCATAATTCAAGATTGAACTTTTGAACAAAAAATAATACATTTCATTAAAACATATATTTGATGCAATTGTTTTTGTATTATGTGAATACATCCTATTCTGTGTCTAACTTAAGAATAAACAAAAATAAAATAATATATTTTACATTGAACAATTTATATAGATATGTTGTACCACAAAAGTTAAACTACTCAAATATTTTTAACTAGCTACTTATTAAACTTTAAACATAACTTATCAAAAATGTTAAATGTATTATATATTTTTTAATTAGCAAACAAATTAATTAAATGTTTATGTTTATGTAAATGTTTGTTAACCCCCGGATATAATTTAACTAGTTAATAAACAGTTTACCTTGCTGCATCTTCAGATAAATTGTTGAATATTTTGTCAAAAAGTTAAAAATTGTTGAAGTAATAAAATAAAAATAAGTAATTGTTTACTATTATATAATTGTGTACTGTGTGTACTGTCTATACTGTATATATTGTATTTTGTAATCGCGTAATAATATCAATAATCGGATTGTTTTTCGTAAAAAGCAATTTAACACTTAATAGAAATTGAGTAAAGCCTGTAATGAATGCAATTGATGGCAAACATCCAAACCTCGTGTCATTGAGTTGATTGAAATTCGCTAATTCGGTATTGCTTTCGAATTTCCATTGGAATGAGACCTGCGGTGGGTTTGCCTCCACATCACAGCCCAATTCGACCGTTTCGTGTAGGGATACACCAAATGCGAGTCTATAGCCGAAACACAATTATAATTGAATATTAGTTATTCCGTATCTGAAAACCAGAAAAACTATTGAACCGAAAAATATATATAACTGTAATTCTCTATTATTCAGTTCACAAAAGTTTATTAATTTTCTCGCAATAAACTTATTATTAATACAATAAATGTCTGTATTTTTTGTGTTACTTTGGTTACACACCTAAGAAATTAATCCATTTTTCGATTAGGTTTTTGAAATACAAAGTTTGCGTTAATATACAAATTGTAAACACTATCGCCAATAGTTTTTGTTATTACTTAACACTCTATTCATACAAAACAAAACAAACCAATACTAATACATTTAACAAAAATGTACTGGTAAATAACACTGTACTGATTAATGTACAAAATAAAATTTATTTTATTAATTTTTTAATTAAATTAATATTTCTAATTATATATATCTTTTAGTTTAAACTTGAATATTATTTTTGTAAAATAAAAATTTATATAAAAATAATATAAATGTTTAACTAATTTATCCAATATATAATTTAACTAATTATAAACTGCAATTAAATATTTAATACAAATTAATCTGATTATAAATGATACAGGTTTGTCTTCAAATAGATTTAATAAAAGATGCATTTTTTCAATTCAATAATTTCTGTCAAGAATTCGTGAAATTTTAATTTAAAGAATATTTTTGTTTTATTTGTTCATGTCTTTAGGCGAATATTTATTATTTTATTGCAGTTTATTGCCATTTTAGATATTGAAATGCGGAAAATGTCACTGTATAATTTTTGAAAAATCAATAATCTAATTTAACTTGGGTTTCAAACCGGTGTAAACCAATATTTAAATATCTAAATAATTTTAATACAACAAAAATCTGAGAAAATAATTAAAGCAATTAAATAAAGATTAAATAAATTTTTAATCAAATTAATTGTTAATTCGGTAAAAACCAAATTTAGCTAATTTTTTGCAGACATTATCTTAATGTTTGAAAAAAATTAGCCAAAAAATGAGTAAAAAGTAATGCAAATGAATCATCATTTTCATCAATTAGTTGATTACTGAATCGTGAGATTAGAAAAATAATATTTGATTAATAAATAGTGAGACATAACAGCAATTAATTAGTAATAATTGGCATTAATTAAAGTGAGTGAACAGATGGCAATCAAATGAAAGGCGTATTCAGTTTCGACGCAACAATCATACAGTCATTCGACACATTCGGCACATATTCGCCAATATTTAGATTTAATTATACTATTCTTATACGGAATTACATATTTGCAGCGATTGTGCGAACATTTCGGAACAATCATCTTCAGAGAAAAGTGAAGAACTGTTTGAGAATGTACTCAACTTTCTCCTCAACTTCTTTTAGCCAATTAATCACATTGTGTTAGAGATTCTATAAAAATAAGTTTATATTTGTATCATATCTTTTAATGAATCGCCAGCTCTTCATAAGCCTCTCTCCCGGGCCTCAGCTCGGGCTTCCTCTCCCGTTCCCTCTCATCTGTTAATAATAAATAATTGAATAGTTTTTGGTTGAACTGAAACGCATTCGCCATTTATTATAACTCTTATCTAACTTTTATCTCAGCCTTAATATAGTATTGATGCGAAAGAATGGTGTATTCAATGCCATTATCGGCACAAAATCGGCTTTAATTAAACATTTCTGCCATTAAATCCATTCTCTTTCTCGAAAAGATATAAATATTTGATTTATTATTTTGAATATAATTTAATTCGAAAGCATTTTCGCCTTAATTCCCGTAAATTACTGTAAGTCATAATCGACTCTTGAAAACTAAATCACTAAATGAGTCACTACTGATGAGAATCGCATTTTCAGACACTAACTAATTTGTAGCTAACTTTTAACCAGAACCTAATTCATTATTTAGACTTTAATTTCGGTTTTCTAATGGAGAGTTTGGTTTTTAAATATTTACTTCACATTTCAAGAATTGTGATTTTACAATTTGTAGTTTTTACAGTTATTACTAATAACTTATTACTTAAATACTGTATATAAAAGTTTTAAAATAAAATTTCAATAAAATTTATAACATAACGCAAATACATTTCCATTATTTATTTTATTTATTTTTGTATTATTCCATTAAAAATATTTTATTTCATTGCAAAAATAAAAATTATTTATATGTAAAATATAATAAAATATTTGTTTAAAGAATTAGTTTTAAACTAAAAAAAAAATAAAATTTACATTAAATCTGATAGAAATGCCAAATATAGTCCAAACAAGTAATTTATAGTTAATTATTAATTAATAACAAACATTAAAATATTATAATTTCGCCTAAAATTCATGTCTAAAAACTTATCCATTAATGATTGAAAGAAATGGTTAACTCATTTTAATCTAAAAGTTAATGAAACACAACTGCAAGGCTTCGAATGCAGTCATGTGTTAATGAATACGATTTTTCTTCTTTATTATTGCTTTAAATAATTTAGTTTTTGTTTTAATACAACATATCATTAAGTGTTAGACAACTATGAAATATATAAATCCGTTGAAAATGAGATTTTATGTATTAAGTCCTTTAGAATTAAACTCAAATTTTTGCTTGTTATTTAACAAATTCTCTGATGTTTAATGTTTTAATTTTATTAAATATTTATTTATTAATTAATTCAAATGGCTTATATTTTTAGTTTAAAACTAGGGATGTGCAAGGTCCGTCAGGTCAGGGGGGGTCCAGGGGTAGGAAAATGGCCGACTTTTTCAGATTTTTGCC